>NBIL01130509.1:0-14088 GCA_002752925.1 Viola pubescens var. scabriuscula | reverse complement strand
TTATTGTTACAAACCAATAATGGAAATGGATTTTTTTTTTGAAGGTGGAGCATAGGTACAGGCAGTATCATCAGCAGATGCTGATAGTGATATCTCAATTTGAACAAGCAGCAGGAATTGGGTCTGCAAAGACATACACATCACTTGCACTTCAGACAATCTCAAAGCAGTTCCGGTGCTTAAAAGATGCAATTACAGGTCAGATTAAAGCTGCCAACAAGAGCTTAGGTGAAGAGGATTGTCTGGGAGGAAAGAGTGAGGGTTCGAGACTTAAATTCGTCGATCATCATCTTCGTCAGCAGCGCGCGCTCCAACAGTTGGGAATGATCCAGCACAATGCTTGGAGACCCCAGAGAGGATTGCCTGAAAGATCTGTCTCCGTGCTTCGCGCTTGGCTTTTCGAGCACTTCCTCCACCCGTGAGTAACTTTTGAGAATTTTGATCCATACCTTGATTTTGTTTCTATGGATTTTGAATTGTCTAAATCCGCGAATTTTTCTGTCAGGTATCCGAAGGATTCGGACAAGCACATGCTAGCGAAACAGACAGGACTCACTAGGAGTCAGGTATGGTCTAGTTCTGTTCTGAATATTTCAAAAAGGAAATGCATCTGTTATGTTGTACAAGTTCCTGTATTTGATTTCTGATATTGTTGCTGTTCAGGTGTCTAATTGGTTCATAAATGCTCGCGTTCGGCTGTGGAAGCCAATGGTGGAGGAGATGTACTTGGAGGAAGTAAAGGAGCAGGAACAGAACGGATCCGACGACAAGACGAGCAAAAGTGACCATAATGAAGATTCAGCTTCCAAGTCAATCCAGCAAGAGAGGAGTTCAGCAACAGAGAATCAAGCTAAAGGTTTCAATTCACCAAACCAGAACACTCATTCTGCGATTTCAATGTCCACAGCTTCAACATCTCCCGTCGGAGGAAATGTTAATCGGAACCAGTCAGGATTCTCGCTCATAGGGTCATCAGAATTAGAAGGGATCACACAAGGAAGTCCAAAGAAACCAAGAAACACGGATCTGATGCATTCCTCGCACAGCTACCCGTCAATAAACATGGATGTGAAGCCTGCCGATTTGAACAATGAGCATATGTCTATGAAATTTGGGGATGAGAGGCAGAGTAGAGACGGCTACTCATTCATGGGTGGCCAAACCAACTTCATTGGAGGTTTTGGGCAATACCCAATTGGGGAAATCGGAAGGTTCGATGCAGAGCAGTTCACACCGAGGTATTCGGGCAATGGCGTTTCGCTCACCCTCGGCCTTCCCCATTGTGAAAACCTCTCTTTATCAGGTACCCACCAATCTTTTCTTCCTAACCCAAGCATTCAATTAGGAAGAAGAGTTGAGCTCGGCGAAGCAAATGAGTTTGGAGCCATCAACACATCTGCACCGCACTCTTCCTCTGCGTACGAGAGTATCAACATTCAGAACCGAAAGAGGTTCGCAGCACAATTGTTGCCAGACTTTGTGGCCTGACCTGAAAAAAATAAGCTGAGAAACAGCTCTTTCCACTATTTCTTGCTGTTCCAAGTATTACTAAGGCAGGGAACAAGTAAAAATGCATGGTAGTGTAAAGAAAACAAGAAAGATTTACTTAGTATAGGTCTTATACTTGGCATATAGAACCATTGAGTTCTTAGACAGCTTAGGATTTGAGCATATATGGTTGAAGATTGTATATTATTTTTGTAAGTTTTGAAGATGGATAGATGGATTGGTGTCATAAAAAGTTAGTTTATTGGGGTATACCAATATATATATATATATTGATTGTGAGCAAAAAAAACATTGTATATTTCATCAAATAAATGAGATGTAGAAGTCATTATCTCAATTTGATTGCCTATGTAATAATACATGAAATGCAGAGGAAAAGGACTTCCAGAATCCAGACAGTCTCATGTTGGATCAAAAAGTGTATCTGTATACTATGGACCGACATATGCTTTGTTTGGTTCGAGATTGCTCATTCGATCCTTATGTATGAATGAAGACGTGCTAGAACACTTTAACCCTAAAAATACAATTCAACTATCGTATCTAACACTATTTGGATTCCCTACAAAAGAGGGAAATGCCTTTTAGTACTGTATAGTTTGGATCAGAGTCGTCGTCTCATTCCAAGAAGAAAAAAAACTAAGAGTTGAAGTCAGCAATGGCTACCAGCTATGATTTTCTGATGCATGCCGCCTAGCAGATAAGATTCACAAGAAGCCTGAAAAGGTCCTCTTAGCTCAAGAAAATGTATAAAAAAGTAAAAATACTAAAGGCAGCCAAATAAAGTCAAGAAAGAGTTAGTCCAAAATCATAGTATGTTAATTTTTCAATTTTTTTTTGGAGTATCCTCTTTGCCCTTCTGGCATGAGATCAATCTCGTTCGAACATGGTCGAACTCTATAAAAATAACTCTTTTCAATATAATTTTCTCCATTCTCCGGACTCAAATCTGATATCATAGTAGTTTAATAAAGGACGAAAAGAGACCAGAGTATTGTTTATTCGAATGAAACAGATATCAGTATCAGCTACGAAACAAATTTTGACAAATAATTTATGAAAGATTGCTTCTGTGCCAAGGATACTGATGATGACCTTACCTACCATCATATAAATCGTTTTATATATATGGATTTATGTTTTCCTCTCGATTCTAATTTTAAATTCTTTCGGCAGGTCTTTTGATTCCTTGGTCTACTAAAGGGAAATAGCATATTCCAGTTCTAGACTTGAAAACCTTCTGATGATGCATTTCATGCCGTCATTATCTATAAATTCACATTAGGTTGTATCTATGAAAGTAAGCCTAATTTGATATTTGGTTGACATTAGGTTTTATCTGAGTCCACTAGGCATCTATTTTACAACTAACACAGTTTTTCGACCCCAACCAGGGTACTAATCTTGTTCGAGCATGAATAGGTCCGAGAGTACAACTAATACAGATGTAAACAACATATAAAACAAATTTCATAACATGTGGGTCATCAGAGTACTGTACAATTTGTATTGAGATGCACGAAACCAGTTAAATTTCACAAGTACAGTTTTTACACTGAGATGGAACCTAAAGTTATGTCATCACAAACTGGAAGATGAAATTCACATCAGAAAAACAGATATACTGTACCTAAGTAATGTGGTACCCAGAATGACGATGTCTAATAGCTCTAGTCTTCTGTACGAGCGCAAAAATTGAATTCTTAGTGCTTGGTTAGGCCAGATGTGATTGAATCCCTGGCTAAAGAACACTCACAAAAGAGGTTGTGAAAGAAACTACAAATCCAAGTTGGTCGTATCATGGTCACCCTGTACATCAGCTAGCCTTCTCTTGGCAACCTTGGTCCTGTAACACCACACCTCAAATGCCTCAGTCAAGTCCGGATAACGAATATGCTCATTTCCTAACCATTCAGTCAAAATCTTAGCCTGCTCTGCAGATGGCAATGTAAGAATCATCGAGACAAATGTAGATCCCAGTGACTGCCAAATCTCTCCATCGAATTTAAGTTCCAGAGTATCCCCCTCAGTAGTTAAAACAGTGTCAGCCACAGGTTTTGTAACCCTCACAAATGGAAGCCACACCTTCACCATATGTAGCCGTTTGGTTGCAGGCAAAACAACAGTACCATACCCAATTGCTTCTAAAACCTTTGCTGCCACCTCAATGATCTTCAATTTTGTCTCAAACATATCAGTTGTTAAACTCGCTTGCTCAACTACCTTTACAATTTTATCTGATGCATCTACCCAACTGCAAACAAATTCCTTCATGATTTCCAACTTACTTAAAATCTGGCAAGCCCATGAAAAATCTGACAAATATGTTTGGAATGATCGCACTCTCCCTGCCCCAGAAACTGAATCCAAATACTCATGTGATATAGCTTCCAATAGATTGTTAAATCTAGCAAACAGCTCCTTCATGTGTTCCTTCACCCTATCTTTTATCTTGTCATCGGTAGCCAATAAAGGGGCATCGTCATCTTCTGTCAGCATGTATTCAACCTGCTCTTGGGTGGAAGTTTTAAGATCATTCATGGGTGATGGAGGTGATGATGTAGCAAATTGAATTGCGGACTGAAAAATTCTCAATACAGTTGAAGGGTTAACTGGTTGTACACGGGAAAGAACAGGCTCTACTTTTGATCCCATCGCAGGTATGATTTTTAGAATCTCCTCCTCCTCAGCTTCTTCCCAAGGGACTGCTTCCAAATAGTTCACACAAGCTGTAACAATTTTAGGAAAGTCAAGCTCAACAGCCACTCGTAGAACACCGAGGGCATTCTTCACACCATGCCACATGTCATCTAGTGAGCTGTCTGTCCAATCATAAAGAAGACGGAGAAAATTCACATGGTGATCAAAGTCTGACTCCTGACAGTAAACTTCAACACAGTTCCGTGAGTCAATTATCTGGCATGTAGGCCAGTTATCAGAAAGTCGATCAGCAAAGTACTTGCTCTTCTCTGTCAATATATGAGAATGGCAATAAAACCATTCATCCCGGCCCTCTTCTGTCCGTAGCCTAACTACAACATCGCTCGTGATTCGATCACCAATTTGCCCCTTTATTTGATTAACATAAAGCATGAGAAACATAAGTTAGAGAAAATAGACAACCATCAACTGGGAAACTATTTACTCAAGTTCATAGCATGGCAGTAATTTTTGCAGTCTATTCTAAATAATAATAATAGCAAAACCATCACCATTTCACTCATACTAGCTAGCGTAGATTACATGAAGCATGGAACATTAATGGAGGCAAGAATGCAACAAGAAAGCTCATGCGGCATCATTCACCCAGGCCACTTAGGATATCAATTCAATTCATTTCAACTCTTATGTAATCCCACACTCCTAAAATGACTAAGTTCTAACTACTACGCAAATCCCACCTCTCTATTCAAGGTCACAATAATCTTTATGAAGGATTTCTTACAAAGAACAAACTGAACTGAGTGGAAACAACAAATTCACAGAATGAGCAAGAAAGAAGATAACTTACAGTGGAACCCATCAAAGCAGTCAAAAACTAGTAAGCATTTGGTTGACTCGTTATGCTTTCCACAAACATACAAGAATCTGCGCAAGAATCATTAAAAGAACAGCATCAACTCAAAATGCACAGACTTATCAGGTATTAACACTACAAGTTGAACTAAAACATTCTGGTTTTGAAGAAAGAAGTATCACCAAATGCTTTCCACACAAGAAATTATATCAAGATTATGCAGACATTGAAAGATTACGCGAACCCATCAATCGCAGGGCACTAATCTTTCTTTAAGCACATAATTACGCATGACAGATAAATAATTAGCAAAAGGGGTTTTGACATGAACCTGATTGAGCTTGGAACTTTCACGTCAACGGCTAAAATGGCAAAGCTGCAACCCTAGAATCAGCTTCAGTTCTTCTCTCTCTTTAAAATGGCAAAGCCTTCAGTTCTGCACCCGCTAGTGGTTTTTGCAGGTAATTTAATTCTTAGCTTTTGCAGGTGATTTCTTTGATTATCCTTATTCCTTACTAACTCGGAAAAGAGGCCCTAATTATAATATATTAAGTTTGGGCCTGTGGGCTCACATTCACAGAGTTTGAGCGGGCCCATTTCCCTTTCTTAAATAAACAACTCCTAGGTAGTAATTTTTCGAGTTACTACTAGTGAATACATATCAGTGACAGTAACTATACTCCAGATTTAAAATTATTATTTTTTGTTTGAAAAAATAACAGGAAATTTAGGAGTAAAAATAATACTCTATTTCTTTCATATGTATATTATAAATAGTTTTAATAACTCGAAAATGTTTGTTGGCACGGATATCATTATTGTTTACAAGATTGGTGAAAGATAACCTTATTCTCATTTCTCTAGTAATTGCATCGTTGGACTTTTTTTTTTGAAATCGGAACCATTTCATTACTAAAGCGCTAAATTACACCCGAGAACGTTCGGACAGAAACCGTCCCAACATTCAGAAATGGCGGAATCAAATGAGCTTGAAGACGGTGTTGGTTCATCCAGCGGCCAAGATTCTTTAAAATGGGACTCAGCCCAAGTTGGGTCATAAAAGATTCAATAAACTAAAAGTTCAGATTCTAACAAGCCCAGGAAAGATGAGCCCAAAATATTTATTTATGTGTTAAATTATTCCGGACCAAAGAACCCAAAATTATAAATTCAAAGTACTAATATAAATATTGACAAAGTATGAGACCATCCGAGCGAACCTACTTTTCGGATCATGAAGATTCCACGTCAATGGCAAAACCAAAATTCATAAATTAAATAAGTTGGTCAATAGTTTTTTTAACCAATTTTAATATATATTTATATAAAAGTATTAAATTATCAAACACTCTGCGGTCCTTTCTTGTAAAGTACGAGCTTAAAATGATCATGGGAGATTAAAAAGAGAGAGAATGATTAGCATGCACTTAATAATTCATACTGCATGTATGTATCTGAGATACTCTATGTCTATGCTGCTTTTAAGGTACTTTTTCTTTTGAATAAAAAAAAATATACTTCTACAAATTTAAGAATTCAAGATTAAATAGCAATGAATATTTACCTTATTGATTACCTCATTAATGGTAAAAATACCAGACTTAGGTTCAAATCTTACCTCTATTTGTAAAAAAAATATATTTAAGATTAGATTAATTTATTGGATTTATCTTGCACCAAATTATTAAGAATTGGAGAAAACAATATTAGACTCTTGCATTTGTAATTTTGTTTTTTTGTTCTAAATTATTATGGCATTTTTGTTTTGTTTGAGTTAGCTAATTGCAATTCTTATCCATGAAATGAATTATTATCCACGTCAAAAAATTGACTATTGACTGAACTCTCATGGATTTGACTTATTGAGTACATGATGATGGAAACACAAAGAGATCCTATATATATATATACTTAATTATAATACTATTTTATATCAATATATACTTCCCATTGTATTGGTTGAGCTAGGTTGTTGTGTGAATTATTGTTGTATACATAACGTTGGTGTTTATTATTTTCACCGGTTGATTTGAAAAATAAAATATTCTACTAATTAATCAGGTCCTTATTTTGACAAGACCTCCACCATTTGTTTAAGTTGAACAGACCAACGAAAGAGAACTCTCGTTCCGCTAGAAAGGTTTTTTCGTATTTCAAAAATCAAATAAATATAAGGAGTACCAAAAAGTTACGAGATTAATTAATAAAGAGCAATCGCCTCTAATGAGACTTTGAGTTTTTGTTATGTATTATGTGCGAGCTTTGCACTCAAATAATCATATCAATTTATCTCTTTATTCATAAAATTATGACAGTTTGATCCTCCGGATAAAACCAAATTAATTGTTAATGACATGTCAGTTTACCTTGTTAGTATCCATCCATAACAAAAAATCCATTAGACATTCATAAACTATTCAAATTTGATTCAATCCTAAATCGACCTGACGACTCACAAAAACAAAACACAACAGCTACATGCAAAAATAAGAAGAACAATTATATTGAAAACCAAACTTTAGATTTTCAAAAAATCAAAGCTCCGTATGTAACATCCAGATGCATTTTTTTGACTCTATCTAGTAGTTACGTATTGCTACCTTTCCTTTTTCTCCAGAACTCTGCATAATTTTGCAATTATTATCTCTCTTTTTAAATGCGGCAATTTTCGGAGTATTTTTTTAGACAAGTATAGTTTGTTAACCTATGTAGTTTGACCAAACATTCGCCACATGTTTGGTGTTATCCATTTTTTTTTATCAAAATATGTATAACCAATAAAAAAATATTTTATGACTCAAGCTCGAATCTCACCCGCTTACGAGAAAAGAAAAAAAAAAAATTTTCTATTGATTATACCTTCCTATATGATATTCCTTGAACTGGGGTGAGGGCGATTCTGTAATATGGCATGTTGACATGGACTATCTCGCTGCTCTTATGCCACTTGCAAAGCGTCGGAGGGGGTCTTCGGCGTAGAGGCTCCGACGATCAAGTCAGTATGCATGACGAAAATAAATTGTATGGGAAAAACTATCGGGTTGAGACAAGTAATTATGCGGGCAAAGCTTTTGTACGCGCGTGTGTCCGTCCTCCTTGAAGGGGAGATGGGGGTATTTATAGCCTCGCCCTATGGGTCGCCCTATGGGTCACCCCAGACACGTGTCACTCGGGCTTGGTTAGCCATTACCGATACCTGCTCATTTTACTCGATAGTTTCCCTAGTATGTCGTATGAGTAGTATACTTACCCGGTGGAGCCGGTATACATAATCTTAGTTATGGGTGGGGATATATATCGGGAGACGCATATATTGGGACCTCTTTGTTGGTGATGAAATATTAAAAATACCCTTGAGTTGTTGTGATTATATTATCAGTATACTTTTTGCTTTTAGTGGTGATGACATTCTTAACATTCTCTTGACTCACAAGAAAAGAACATAACTCATCACGATGCAAAGAATATTTTCCCTTTGAATAAGATCGAGTTCGCTTCTCTGATTTGTATTAATTTATATATAAAGAATTGTCCTCATTTCAAAGTGTTTCTCGTTTAAAGTTGTTACACAAATAAAGAAACAATTAAATAGCCACAATTTTAGATTAATTTAGTCATTTCATATCTCATAAATCAAGTTTAAAAGCATAGAGACAATTTGAAGAAAAACAAAATTATTGTTAAAAATTTCAAAATGACAATTATTTACAAGGTACCTCAAACAACTAGCATTTTGAAAGCAAGAAAGTAACATATAATTTTGGGTAAAAGTTATTTGGGTACCCAATTTTATAGGGGTATTCAATTAATTTTTGTCTAATCCGAAAATGAACCCAATTTTCATTTAAGGGTTATTAACATCACCAGTCCCTGAACTATCATGGTCTGATAATTAGATCTTTTAATAAAATTATTCAATGACTCTTTATTTAATTTTAAAATGACACCTAAAGAATGCTAACAACGTGAGTTAAACTCGAGTAAAGCAAACATGCTAAAAGAAGGGAAAAAGTTAAGTGCCCAACTTACTTTTGCCCTTCCATTCAGATTTGAAAAAAATATATATATTAGTATGTTTTTTCCAGAAAGCTAAAAAGTAGTACTAGTACGGAGTAAGGGATGTGCAATTTACATATAGAACACATCTTAGATGCGCGACTTCATGAAGCCAATAAGCAATAATTGTGTGCTGATTTGGAAAAACCGCACCTGCGTTGACTGGATATGCATCTACTAATGGATTGGTGTGTGTGTACGTATTAACTTTCATGTCCAACGGCTCGTCGCTCTGTGGAAAATTTGACTGCTTTGCTTTTGCTTTTGCTTTTATGGACACATTATTCATATTTAACCCATTACACATTTACATTCTCTGTACTACTATACAACATTACCCTTTTTTTATTATTTTAAGCCAACTACTATATCTAGTTGAATTATCAAAACGGCCACTCAGCTACAAATGCAAATAATTTAATAGATCACTTACAATAAAGTATTTACCGACAACACTTTATCTCTTTATGAGTTAATTTGATACAAATAAAATTAATTATAGTAGAATAAATTTATAAATATATTTATAGTTCAAACTTAAAAACGACTACTATTTTTAGTTATGAGCCCATTTCAAAAACCTTATGCGAGATAAGAAATATTCGTTGTTTTTCTAATCGTAAGAACTTCATAACTTTTACATTTTTATTTCAACTACTCCATTCGTTTTCTTTTTAATTGCAATCTCTTATATTAAGGTTTTAGTCAATAATCATTAATTACTTTCTTTATATATCATCACGCATTTAAGTGTTGTAACTAAAAATAATTAGGAATAAAAGAGTAAAAATCACTAACCAATCACCTAAAAAATATAAATAAAATAACTAATTGGTAATTTTTTTATTGTTTAAATCCCACTACTAAAAAAATAAGTAACATTTATAGATGTGGACCAGATTAGCATATATATTTCAATTTATATTAAATAAGATCCGTTATTTTGTTTAAGCCAAAGTTGGAATTTAATTAATATTATTAGGTTATGATTATGACAGGAAACTGTCAAACTAAATGCAAAATGCAGTCTTCTTCATTTGATGTATATATTATTAGCGGTATCATCCCGTTGTTTTTTTTCTTGAGAAATGTTAAAGAATATTTCGGATTTAGACTCGAACTCGGACTCGAAATTTAATCATTCATGTTATATATGTTTATAAACGCATTTCTAAGTTACAAATTTAGCTATAGTCATTGGTACTTAAGTTCTTGCAAAGTTTACATTTCATATTTTATGCTTTCAACGAGGAATATGGTCCAAGATGGATTATTTTTTTGTTGTTGTTGTTATTTTTCGGTATTAAAAGTTACTTCAAATAAAAACAAAACGTTACCAAAAAAAAAATCCATCTTAATTAATTAATAATATAAAAAACGACCCACGTCCCATTCATCAATTTCATTTATTTCCTTTTTTTTACATAAAACGATTTTCTCTGTTCAAAATCGCAATTAATGCGTTCTTCAATCTTCACCCGTTAACATTTCTCCGTAGTTGGATTCTTCGAACATACATATATTCTTCGCGTTACATGCATGTTACTGTACATAAATAACCCCACAAGGCCACAACTCTCTTTTCTTCTTTGACCACCGAATTCTTTCTTAGAAATTAGAACGTCAATTCTGGTAAAACTATTATGATACATACGACCAGCCCCGCACCAAAAACAAACACAAAAACCATTGACTATTCAACCTTCATTTTAATTTTAAAATAATCCCAGCCGGAATCTCTTACCAATGCCAACCCTTTTTCCTGAATTCCACACCCCACTCCATATATAAACACCCATTTTTTCAACACTCATAAAAACCCTTTCCTTCTTCTCTCTCACTTTCTTGCAACATCTTCTTTGTATCTTCTTGATTCTTGTTTTCTTGTTTTTCTTGTTTTCATGGATGAAATTGAAATCCCCCAATTCTTTGTCTGCCCAATATCGCTTCAAATCATGAAAGATCCGGTAACGACCGTTACCGGAATCACATACGATCGCGACAGCATCGAGCATTGGCTATACTCCGGCGAGAACACATCTTGCCCCGTAACCAAACAGCCTCTACCGAAAGAATTAGATATCACTCCTAACCATACTCTCCGCAGATTGATTCAAGCATGGTGCATGGAAAACGCATCCAACGGCATTGACCGGATTCCGACCCCGAAATCCTGCCCAGATAAATCTCATTTCCTTAAACTCCTCCGCGTCCTAAAACAACAACAACATCAAGATTCGCAAACCAAGACACTCCGGCAGCTTGAGCTGCTCGCGGTCGAGAACGAGAGAAATCGGAAGCAAATGGTGGAAGCAGGAGTGCCGAAAGCCTTGTTACTATTCGTTGTAAGTTGTTACAAGAAATCTCAAACCGGAGGGTTGCAAGAAGCGCTAAGTATCCTGCGGTACACGAAGATTCCATCGAGCGAATTGTCTGCGATAGTTAAAGAAAATGATCATATCGTTTCTTCGATTACGTGGATTTTGGGATGTAATTTGGATCATCATATTAAATCCAACGCGCTCGAGCTACTAAAGTTGGTGTTTCAAGAAGCGAGTTCGCGCGTTCTTGAAAGGCTGAAACCTGAAATCTTTGAAAATATTATCGACTTCTTGCGGGTAAGATCATTGGTCACGCAAGAAGGGGTTAAGGCCGCGCTGCACGTGATGTTAGAGGCTTGTCCGTACGGGAGAAATCGGATCAAGATGGTCGAATACGGAGCTGTGTTCGAGCTGATTGAGATCGAATTGGGATCTTGTCCGGAGAAAAGAACCACGGAGCTGATTTTCGCTGTACTTTTTCACCTTTGCTGTTGCGCCGACGGGAGAGCGCAGTTCCTGAGCCACGGTGGTGGGATTGCGGTGCTGGCGAAGAGGATCTTGAGGGTATCGTCGGCGGTGGATGATCGGGCGGTTTTGATTCTTGCATTGATTTGTAAATTTTCGGGGACGAGTTTGGTGTTTCAAGAACTGTTGGAAGTGAAAGCTGTGACGAAGCTGTGTTCAATGCTGCAAGTTGACTGTGCGCCGTATTTGAAGGATAAGGCCAGGGAAATTCTTAGATCACATTTCGATGAGTGGAAGGACTCTCCTTGTATTACCGCTCTATCTCTTGAGAGGGTATGGTAGCCTTAATTAGTTTATTTATTTTAAGGAAAAAAAAATGTACATTTATCATTCTTGATCTTTTATAAAAAATTAGATTGAAGGATATGTTTGAGATTGTATTCTATTTTTTCTCACCTTAGATCCAATTATTAACAAAATATAAATTTTAGTTGTTGGATCTATAATAGGAAAAAATAGAAATTAATCTCAAACTTGAAGTATTTTTAGACATCAAGTTAATGGCATTACATCGTTACAAATGAAATGTGGATTCTATAAATTAATGATATTACATCGTTACAAATGAAATGACTCAATTTTTTTTCCCAGAGGATAAGTGTTCCATTAATAAAAGGAATGGTACTAAGTTTGGGTCAATATTTTTTTTTCTTCTAATTAACAAAATATGGTAATTATATTAATAATAGGAAGAATGATTTTTCACAGTAAACAAAATCCAGGGAATCAAAGAGAACAATCGTGAGAAAAAAAAATAGTAACCTATAACCTCAAGTGCATTGTTTCATTTGGGTCCAATATAATAGAATAACTTATAACCTAACTGAACCATACAAGCTACTATTCAAAATGGAGAATGAAACCCAATATATTCTAAGCCCAATTAATGTACATCCATGTCCTTCGTACGTAGCCAATATAGATGCAAGGTTGTGATGATAAAACTTGAAAAATTAAAATTCAGTAACGAAGAAAACTTCCATACCACAATCGTCCAAGAAAATTAAGGTGGCCAAAATTTCTCTCTTTCATTTAAAAGAAAAAGAAAAATTAACATAATCTAACTTTTAAGGAGGATATCCACGAGAATAATCGAAGTGACAGCAAATGTGTGAAGGCATCTGATTCTATTGCAAACAGATTATGCTTTTTTATCATAGCTGATTTAATGGCCAAAACTGTTCTGTTCTGGTAGAGTTTTAAATTTGATGTTTCTGCTAAAAGTTGTGTTGACATTTAAATCAAATTTTAGAGGAAACAGAATTTGCTAAGAAGTTGTCCCAAACATATCGTATGATATGATTCGTCTATGCGATTTTATTAAGCGGGCTTAAGCTTTAAGTAGCCTTTTGGGCCTGTTGGGTTTCGATGTGAGCCCAAAATTAAGAACCATCTGATAAGGTGGACTTTTATGAGCATTTGTTTGGGCCTATTGATGAGGAAAACTACCAATCAAAAGTTTGAACAATGTCCGAGTGGTGAGACCGTTCACATTATCCATATTTGGTGGGATTTTTATAGGAAGTCAACGTTTAAATCCGCACGTGCTAATCGTGAAAAATTAATCAGGTGCTTTTCAAAAGACCAAAAACAATGGGTTAGGCCCAAAACCACCATTAGCTATTTTTCAGTCTACTTAAATGTTTTAAGAAAAATTAGTAAATGCATTTCAATCAGATTCTGTTTAGGTATATTTATGGTAAGAATATTTGTACAAATAACAATTCTATCCGTCGGATTAAAAAGACTTTGAAGCCTTTAAGGAATAAGCATAAAATGTTACATCAACTTATTCTAAATTTATCCTTACTGTTTTTTCTTTGAACTTAGATGATGAATGAATTTCAAATTAAAAAAATATAAATAATTAATTTAATATAAATCTAGGTGGACAATCTCTCGTTAAATTTAAATATTTTAAGCTGACGCAGCAACCTATAGATATTATTATATGAGTAGATAATAATCATGGGTTCCACTTCAATTGGCGACCTAAGAAAAGAGAGCATAATAATCAATAATCAACAAAAAATAATTATAAGTGTCATTTGCAAAACGCAGCAATGATCACCGGCGTTGACGGGCTAGCTTGCTGTGCACAGTTGTCGATTAATAAGTGACAGTTAACTTGTTTGTATGCCTACGAATTGGGAGTTGACC
>NBIL01130508.1:0-14158 GCA_002752925.1 Viola pubescens var. scabriuscula | reverse complement strand
TTATTGTTACAAACCAATAATGGAAATGGATTTTTTTTTTGAAGGTGGAGCATAGGTACAGGCAGTATCATCAGCAGATGCTGATAGTGATATCTCAATTTGAACAAGCAGCAGGAATTGGGTCTGCAAAGACATACACATCACTTGCACTTCAGACAATCTCAAAGCAGTTCCGGTGCTTAAAAGATGCAATTACAGGTCAGATTAAAGCTGCCAACAAGAGCTTAGGTGAAGAGGATTGTCTGGGAGGAAAGAGTGAGGGTTCGAGACTTAAATTCGTCGATCATCATCTTCGTCAGCAGCGCGCGCTCCAACAGTTGGGAATGATCCAGCACAATGCTTGGAGACCCCAGAGAGGATTGCCTGAAAGATCTGTCTCCGTGCTTCGCGCTTGGCTTTTCGAGCACTTCCTCCACCCGTGAGTAACTTTTGAGAATTTTGATCCATACCTTGATTTTGTTTCTATGGATTTTGAATTGTCTAAATCCGCGAATTTTTCTGTCAGGTATCCGAAGGATTCGGACAAGCACATGCTAGCGAAACAGACAGGACTCACTAGGAGTCAGGTATGGTCTAGTTCTGTTCTGAATATTTCAAAAAGGAAATGCATCTGTTATGTTGTACAAGTTCCTGTATTTGATTTCTGATATTGTTGCTGTTCAGGTGTCTAATTGGTTCATAAATGCTCGCGTTCGGCTGTGGAAGCCAATGGTGGAGGAGATGTACTTGGAGGAAGTAAAGGAGCAGGAACAGAACGGATCCGACGACAAGACGAGCAAAAGTGACCATAATGAAGATTCAGCTTCCAAGTCAATCCAGCAAGAGAGGAGTTCAGCAACAGAGAATCAAGCTAAAGGTTTCAATTCACCAAACCAGAACACTCATTCTGCGATTTCAATGTCCACAGCTTCAACATCTCCCGTCGGAGGAAATGTTAATCGGAACCAGTCAGGATTCTCGCTCATAGGGTCATCAGAATTAGAAGGGATCACACAAGGAAGTCCAAAGAAACCAAGAAACACGGATCTGATGCATTCCTCGCACAGCTACCCGTCAATAAACATGGATGTGAAGCCTGCCGATTTGAACAATGAGCATATGTCTATGAAATTTGGGGATGAGAGGCAGAGTAGAGACGGCTACTCATTCATGGGTGGCCAAACCAACTTCATTGGAGGTTTTGGGCAATACCCAATTGGGGAAATCGGAAGGTTCGATGCAGAGCAGTTCACACCGAGGTATTCGGGCAATGGCGTTTCGCTCACCCTCGGCCTTCCCCATTGTGAAAACCTCTCTTTATCAGGTACCCACCAATCTTTTCTTCCTAACCCAAGCATTCAATTAGGAAGAAGAGTTGAGCTCGGCGAAGCAAATGAGTTTGGAGCCATCAACACATCTGCACCGCACTCTTCCTCTGCGTACGAGAGTATCAACATTCAGAACCGAAAGAGGTTCGCAGCACAATTGTTGCCAGACTTTGTGGCCTGACCTGAAAAAAATAAGCTGAGAAACAGCTCTTTCCACTATTTCTTGCTGTTCCAAGTATTACTAAGGCAGGGAACAAGTAAAAATGCATGGTAGTGTAAAGAAAACAAGAAAGATTTACTTAGTATAGGTCTTATACTTGGCATATAGAACCATTGAGTTCTTAGACAGCTTAGGATTTGAGCATATATGGTTGAAGATTGTATATTATTTTTGTAAGTTTTGAAGATGGATAGATGGATTGGTGTCATAAAAAGTTAGTTTATTGGGGTATACCAATATATATATATATATTGATTGTGAGCAAAAAAAACATTGTATATTTCATCAAATAAATGAGATGTAGAAGTCATTATCTCAATTTGATTGCCTATGTAATAATACATGAAATGCAGAGGAAAAGGACTTCCAGAATCCAGACAGTCTCATGTTGGATCAAAAAGTGTATCTGTATACTATGGACCGACATATGCTTTGTTTGGTTCGAGATTGCTCATTCGATCCTTATGTATGAATGAAGACGTGCTAGAACACTTTAACCCTAAAAATACAATTCAACTATCGTATCTAACACTATTTGGATTCCCTACAAAAGAGGGAAATGCCTTTTAGTACTGTATAGTTTGGATCAGAGTCGTCGTCTCATTCCAAGAAGAAAAAAAACTAAGAGTTGAAGTCAGCAATGGCTACCAGCTATGATTTTCTGATGCATGCCGCCTAGCAGATAAGATTCACAAGAAGCCTGAAAAGGTCCTCTTAGCTCAAGAAAATGTATAAAAAAGTAAAAATACTAAAGGCAGCCAAATAAAGTCAAGAAAGAGTTAGTCCAAAATCATAGTATGTTAATTTTTCAATTTTTTTTTGGAGTATCCTCTTTGCCCTTCTGGCATGAGATCAATCTCGTTCGAACATGGTCGAACTCTATAAAAATAACTCTTTTCAATATAATTTTCTCCATTCTCCGGACTCAAATCTGATATCATAGTAGTTTAATAAAGGACGAAAAGAGACCAGAGTATTGTTTATTCGAATGAAACAGATATCAGTATCAGCTACGAAACAAATTTTGACAAATAATTTATGAAAGATTGCTTCTGTGCCAAGGATACTGATGATGACCTTACCTACCATCATATAAATCGTTTTATATATATGGATTTATGTTTTCCTCTCGATTCTAATTTTAAATTCTTTCGGCAGGTCTTTTGATTCCTTGGTCTACTAAAGGGAAATAGCATATTCCAGTTCTAGACTTGAAAACCTTCTGATGATGCATTTCATGCCGTCATTATCTATAAATTCACATTAGGTTGTATCTATGAAAGTAAGCCTAATTTGATATTTGGTTGACATTAGGTTTTATCTGAGTCCACTAGGCATCTATTTTACAACTAACACAGTTTTTCGACCCCAACCAGGGTACTAATCTTGTTCGAGCATGAATAGGTCCGAGAGTACAACTAATACAGATGTAAACAACATATAAAACAAATTTCATAACATGTGGGTCATCAGAGTACTGTACAATTTGTATTGAGATGCACGAAACCAGTTAAATTTCACAAGTACAGTTTTTACACTGAGATGGAACCTAAAGTTATGTCATCACAAACTGGAAGATGAAATTCACATCAGAAAAACAGATATACTGTACCTAAGTAATGTGGTACCCAGAATGACGATGTCTAATAGCTCTAGTCTTCTGTACGAGCGCAAAAATTGAATTCTTAGTGCTTGGTTAGGCCAGATGTGATTGAATCCCTGGCTAAAGAACACTCACAAAAGAGGTTGTGAAAGAAACTACAAATCCAAGTTGGTCGTATCATGGTCACCCTGTACATCAGCTAGCCTTCTCTTGGCAACCTTGGTCCTGTAACACCACACCTCAAATGCCTCAGTCAAGTCCGGATAACGAATATGCTCATTTCCTAACCATTCAGTCAAAATCTTAGCCTGCTCTGCAGATGGCAATGTAAGAATCATCGAGACAAATGTAGATCCCAGTGACTGCCAAATCTCTCCATCGAATTTAAGTTCCAGAGTATCCCCCTCAGTAGTTAAAACAGTGTCAGCCACAGGTTTTGTAACCCTCACAAATGGAAGCCACACCTTCACCATATGTAGCCGTTTGGTTGCAGGCAAAACAACAGTACCATACCCAATTGCTTCTAAAACCTTTGCTGCCACCTCAATGATCTTCAATTTTGTCTCAAACATATCAGTTGTTAAACTCGCTTGCTCAACTACCTTTACAATTTTATCTGATGCATCTACCCAACTGCAAACAAATTCCTTCATGATTTCCAACTTACTTAAAATCTGGCAAGCCCATGAAAAATCTGACAAATATGTTTGGAATGATCGCACTCTCCCTGCCCCAGAAACTGAATCCAAATACTCATGTGATATAGCTTCCAATAGATTGTTAAATCTAGCAAACAGCTCCTTCATGTGTTCCTTCACCCTATCTTTTATCTTGTCATCGGTAGCCAATAAAGGGGCATCGTCATCTTCTGTCAGCATGTATTCAACCTGCTCTTGGGTGGAAGTTTTAAGATCATTCATGGGTGATGGAGGTGATGATGTAGCAAATTGAATTGCGGACTGAAAAATTCTCAATACAGTTGAAGGGTTAACTGGTTGTACACGGGAAAGAACAGGCTCTACTTTTGATCCCATCGCAGGTATGATTTTTAGAATCTCCTCCTCCTCAGCTTCTTCCCAAGGGACTGCTTCCAAATAGTTCACACAAGCTGTAACAATTTTAGGAAAGTCAAGCTCAACAGCCACTCGTAGAACACCGAGGGCATTCTTCACACCATGCCACATGTCATCTAGTGAGCTGTCTGTCCAATCATAAAGAAGACGGAGAAAATTCACATGGTGATCAAAGTCTGACTCCTGACAGTAAACTTCAACACAGTTCCGTGAGTCAATTATCTGGCATGTAGGCCAGTTATCAGAAAGTCGATCAGCAAAGTACTTGCTCTTCTCTGTCAATATATGAGAATGGCAATAAAACCATTCATCCCGGCCCTCTTCTGTCCGTAGCCTAACTACAACATCGCTCGTGATTCGATCACCAATTTGCCCCTTTATTTGATTAACATAAAGCATGAGAAACATAAGTTAGAGAAAATAGACAACCATCAACTGGGAAACTATTTACTCAAGTTCATAGCATGGCAGTAATTTTTGCAGTCTATTCTAAATAATAATAATAGCAAAACCATCACCATTTCACTCATACTAGCTAGCGTAGATTACATGAAGCATGGAACATTAATGGAGGCAAGAATGCAACAAGAAAGCTCATGCGGCATCATTCACCCAGGCCACTTAGGATATCAATTCAATTCATTTCAACTCTTATGTAATCCCACACTCCTAAAATGACTAAGTTCTAACTACTACGCAAATCCCACCTCTCTATTCAAGGTCACAATAATCTTTATGAAGGATTTCTTACAAAGAACAAACTGAACTGAGTGGAAACAACAAATTCACAGAATGAGCAAGAAAGAAGATAACTTACAGTGGAACCCATCAAAGCAGTCAAAAACTAGTAAGCATTTGGTTGACTCGTTATGCTTTCCACAAACATACAAGAATCTGCGCAAGAATCATTAAAAGAACAGCATCAACTCAAAATGCACAGACTTATCAGGTATTAACACTACAAGTTGAACTAAAACATTCTGGTTTTGAAGAAAGAAGTATCACCAAATGCTTTCCACACAAGAAATTATATCAAGATTATGCAGACATTGAAAGATTACGCGAACCCATCAATCGCAGGGCACTAATCTTTCTTTAAGCACATAATTACGCATGACAGATAAATAATTAGCAAAAGGGGTTTTGACATGAACCTGATTGAGCTTGGAACTTTCACGTCAACGGCTAAAATGGCAAAGCTGCAACCCTAGAATCAGCTTCAGTTCTTCTCTCTCTTTAAAATGGCAAAGCCTTCAGTTCTGCACCCGCTAGTGGTTTTTGCAGGTAATTTAATTCTTAGCTTTTGCAGGTGATTTCTTTGATTATCCTTATTCCTTACTAACTCGGAAAAGAGGCCCTAATTATAATATATTAAGTTTGGGCCTGTGGGCTCACATTCACAGAGTTTGAGCGGGCCCATTTCCCTTTCTTAAATAAACAACTCCTAGGTAGTAATTTTTCGAGTTACTACTAGTGAATACATATCAGTGACAGTAACTATACTCCAGATTTAAAATTATTATTTTTTGTTTGAAAAAATAACAGGAAATTTAGGAGTAAAAATAATACTCTATTTCTTTCATATGTATATTATAAATAGTTTTAATAACTCGAAAATGTTTGTTGGCACGGATATCATTATTGTTTACAAGATTGGTGAAAGATAACCTTATTCTCATTTCTCTAGTAATTGCATCGTTGGACTTTTTTTTTTGAAATCGGAACCATTTCATTACTAAAGCGCTAAATTACACCCGAGAACGTTCGGACAGAAACCGTCCCAACATTCAGAAATGGCGGAATCAAATGAGCTTGAAGACGGTGTTGGTTCATCCAGCGGCCAAGATTCTTTAAAATGGGACTCAGCCCAAGTTGGGTCATAAAAGATTCAATAAACTAAAAGTTCAGATTCTAACAAGCCCAGGAAAGATGAGCCCAAAATATTTATTTATGTGTTAAATTATTCCGGACCAAAGAACCCAAAATTATAAATTCAAAGTACTAATATAAATATTGACAAAGTATGAGACCATCCGAGCGAACCTACTTTTCGGATCATGAAGATTCCACGTCAATGGCAAAACCAAAATTCATAAATTAAATAAGTTGGTCAATAGTTTTTTTAACCAATTTTAATATATATTTATATAAAAGTATTAAATTATCAAACACTCTGCGGTCCTTTCTTGTAAAGTACGAGCTTAAAATGATCATGGGAGATTAAAAAGAGAGAGAATGATTAGCATGCACTTAATAATTCATACTGCATGTATGTATCTGAGATACTCTATGTCTATGCTGCTTTTAAGGTACTTTTTCTTTTGAATAAAAAAAAATATACTTCTACAAATTTAAGAATTCAAGATTAAATAGCAATGAATATTTACCTTATTGATTACCTCATTAATGGTAAAAATACCAGACTTAGGTTCAAATCTTACCTCTATTTGTAAAAAAAATATATTTAAGATTAGATTAATTTATTGGATTTATCTTGCACCAAATTATTAAGAATTGGAGAAAACAATATTAGACTCTTGCATTTGTAATTTTGTTTTTTTGTTCTAAATTATTATGGCATTTTTGTTTTGTTTGAGTTAGCTAATTGCAATTCTTATCCATGAAATGAATTATTATCCACGTCAAAAAATTGACTATTGACTGAACTCTCATGGATTTGACTTATTGAGTACATGATGATGGAAACACAAAGAGATCCTATATATATATATACTTAATTATAATACTATTTTATATCAATATATACTTCCCATTGTATTGGTTGAGCTAGGTTGTTGTGTGAATTATTGTTGTATACATAACGTTGGTGTTTATTATTTTCACCGGTTGATTTGAAAAATAAAATATTCTACTAATTAATCAGGTCCTTATTTTGACAAGACCTCCACCATTTGTTTAAGTTGAACAGACCAACGAAAGAGAACTCTCGTTCCGCTAGAAAGGTTTTTTCGTATTTCAAAAATCAAATAAATATAAGGAGTACCAAAAAGTTACGAGATTAATTAATAAAGAGCAATCGCCTCTAATGAGACTTTGAGTTTTTGTTATGTATTATGTGCGAGCTTTGCACTCAAATAATCATATCAATTTATCTCTTTATTCATAAAATTATGACAGTTTGATCCTCCGGATAAAACCAAATTAATTGTTAATGACATGTCAGTTTACCTTGTTAGTATCCATCCATAACAAAAAATCCATTAGACATTCATAAACTATTCAAATTTGATTCAATCCTAAATCGACCTGACGACTCACAAAAACAAAACACAACAGCTACATGCAAAAATAAGAAGAACAATTATATTGAAAACCAAACTTTAGATTTTCAAAAAATCAAAGCTCCGTATGTAACATCCAGATGCATTTTTTTGACTCTATCTAGTAGTTACGTATTGCTACCTTTCCTTTTTCTCCAGAACTCTGCATAATTTTGCAATTATTATCTCTCTTTTTAAATGCGGCAATTTTCGGAGTATTTTTTTAGACAAGTATAGTTTGTTAACCTATGTAGTTTGACCAAACATTCGCCACATGTTTGGTGTTATCCATTTTTTTTTATCAAAATATGTATAACCAATAAAAAAATATTTTATGACTCAAGCTCGAATCTCACCCGCTTACGAGAAAAGAAAAAAAAAAAATTTTCTATTGATTATACCTTCCTATATGATATTCCTTGAACTGGGGTGAGGGCGATTCTGTAATATGGCATGTTGACATGGACTATCTCGCTGCTCTTATGCCACTTGCAAAGCGTCGGAGGGGGTCTTCGGCGTAGAGGCTCCGACGATCAAGTCAGTATGCATGACGAAAATAAATTGTATGGGAAAAACTATCGGGTTGAGACAAGTAATTATGCGGGCAAAGCTTTTGTACGCGCGTGTGTCCGTCCTCCTTGAAGGGGAGATGGGGGTATTTATAGCCTCGCCCTATGGGTCGCCCTATGGGTCACCCCAGACACGTGTCACTCGGGCTTGGTTAGCCATTACCGATACCTGCTCATTTTACTCGATAGTTTCCCTAGTATGTCGTATGAGTAGTATACTTACCCGGTGGAGCCGGTATACATAATCTTAGTTATGGGTGGGGATATATATCGGGAGACGCATATATTGGGACCTCTTTGTTGGTGATGAAATATTAAAAATACCCTTGAGTTGTTGTGATTATATTATCAGTATACTTTTTGCTTTTAGTGGTGATGACATTCTTAACATTCTCTTGACTCACAAGAAAAGAACATAACTCATCACGATGCAAAGAATATTTTCCCTTTGAATAAGATCGAGTTCGCTTCTCTGATTTGTATTAATTTATATATAAAGAATTGTCCTCATTTCAAAGTGTTTCTCGTTTAAAGTTGTTACACAAATAAAGAAACAATTAAATAGCCACAATTTTAGATTAATTTAGTCATTTCATATCTCATAAATCAAGTTTAAAAGCATAGAGACAATTTGAAGAAAAACAAAATTATTGTTAAAAATTTCAAAATGACAATTATTTACAAGGTACCTCAAACAACTAGCATTTTGAAAGCAAGAAAGTAACATATAATTTTGGGTAAAAGTTATTTGGGTACCCAATTTTATAGGGGTATTCAATTAATTTTTGTCTAATCCGAAAATGAACCCAATTTTCATTTAAGGGTTATTAACATCACCAGTCCCTGAACTATCATGGTCTGATAATTAGATCTTTTAATAAAATTATTCAATGACTCTTTATTTAATTTTAAAATGACACCTAAAGAATGCTAACAACGTGAGTTAAACTCGAGTAAAGCAAACATGCTAAAAGAAGGGAAAAAGTTAAGTGCCCAACTTACTTTTGCCCTTCCATTCAGATTTGAAAAAAATATATATATTAGTATGTTTTTTCCAGAAAGCTAAAAAGTAGTACTAGTACGGAGTAAGGGATGTGCAATTTACATATAGAACACATCTTAGATGCGCGACTTCATGAAGCCAATAAGCAATAATTGTGTGCTGATTTGGAAAAACCGCACCTGCGTTGACTGGATATGCATCTACTAATGGATTGGTGTGTGTGTACGTATTAACTTTCATGTCCAACGGCTCGTCGCTCTGTGGAAAATTTGACTGCTTTGCTTTTGCTTTTGCTTTTATGGACACATTATTCATATTTAACCCATTACACATTTACATTCTCTGTACTACTATACAACATTACCCTTTTTTTATTATTTTAAGCCAACTACTATATCTAGTTGAATTATCAAAACGGCCACTCAGCTACAAATGCAAATAATTTAATAGATCACTTACAATAAAGTATTTACCGACAACACTTTATCTCTTTATGAGTTAATTTGATACAAATAAAATTAATTATAGTAGAATAAATTTATAAATATATTTATAGTTCAAACTTAAAAACGACTACTATTTTTAGTTATGAGCCCATTTCAAAAACCTTATGCGAGATAAGAAATATTCGTTGTTTTTCTAATCGTAAGAACTTCATAACTTTTACATTTTTATTTCAACTACTCCATTCGTTTTCTTTTTAATTGCAATCTCTTATATTAAGGTTTTAGTCAATAATCATTAATTACTTTCTTTATATATCATCACGCATTTAAGTGTTGTAACTAAAAATAATTAGGAATAAAAGAGTAAAAATCACTAACCAATCACCTAAAAAATATAAATAAAATAACTAATTGGTAATTTTTTTATTGTTTAAATCCCACTACTAAAAAAATAAGTAACATTTATAGATGTGGACCAGATTAGCATATATATTTCAATTTATATTAAATAAGATCCGTTATTTTGTTTAAGCCAAAGTTGGAATTTAATTAATATTATTAGGTTATGATTATGACAGGAAACTGTCAAACTAAATGCAAAATGCAGTCTTCTTCATTTGATGTATATATTATTAGCGGTATCATCCCGTTGTTTTTTTTCTTGAGAAATGTTAAAGAATATTTCGGATTTAGACTCGAACTCGGACTCGAAATTTAATCATTCATGTTATATATGTTTATAAACGCATTTCTAAGTTACAAATTTAGCTATAGTCATTGGTACTTAAGTTCTTGCAAAGTTTACATTTCATATTTTATGCTTTCAACGAGGAATATGGTCCAAGATGGATTATTTTTTTGTTGTTGTTGTTATTTTTCGGTATTAAAAGTTACTTCAAATAAAAACAAAACGTTACCAAAAAAAAAATCCATCTTAATTAATTAATAATATAAAAAACGACCCACGTCCCATTCATCAATTTCATTTATTTCCTTTTTTTTACATAAAACGATTTTCTCTGTTCAAAATCGCAATTAATGCGTTCTTCAATCTTCACCCGTTAACATTTCTCCGTAGTTGGATTCTTCGAACATACATATATTCTTCGCGTTACATGCATGTTACTGTACATAAATAACCCCACAAGGCCACAACTCTCTTTTCTTCTTTGACCACCGAATTCTTTCTTAGAAATTAGAACGTCAATTCTGGTAAAACTATTATGATACATACGACCAGCCCCGCACCAAAAACAAACACAAAAACCATTGACTATTCAACCTTCATTTTAATTTTAAAATAATCCCAGCCGGAATCTCTTACCAATGCCAACCCTTTTTCCTGAATTCCACACCCCACTCCATATATAAACACCCATTTTTTCAACACTCATAAAAACCCTTTCCTTCTTCTCTCTCACTTTCTTGCAACATCTTCTTTGTATCTTCTTGATTCTTGTTTTCTTGTTTTTCTTGTTTTCATGGATGAAATTGAAATCCCCCAATTCTTTGTCTGCCCAATATCGCTTCAAATCATGAAAGATCCGGTAACGACCGTTACCGGAATCACATACGATCGCGACAGCATCGAGCATTGGCTATACTCCGGCGAGAACACATCTTGCCCCGTAACCAAACAGCCTCTACCGAAAGAATTAGATATCACTCCTAACCATACTCTCCGCAGATTGATTCAAGCATGGTGCATGGAAAACGCATCCAACGGCATTGACCGGATTCCGACCCCGAAATCCTGCCCAGATAAATCTCATTTCCTTAAACTCCTCCGCGTCCTAAAACAACAACAACATCAAGATTCGCAAACCAAGACACTCCGGCAGCTTGAGCTGCTCGCGGTCGAGAACGAGAGAAATCGGAAGCAAATGGTGGAAGCAGGAGTGCCGAAAGCCTTGTTACTATTCGTTGTAAGTTGTTACAAGAAATCTCAAACCGGAGGGTTGCAAGAAGCGCTAAGTATCCTGCGGTACACGAAGATTCCATCGAGCGAATTGTCTGCGATAGTTAAAGAAAATGATCATATCGTTTCTTCGATTACGTGGATTTTGGGATGTAATTTGGATCATCATATTAAATCCAACGCGCTCGAGCTACTAAAGTTGGTGTTTCAAGAAGCGAGTTCGCGCGTTCTTGAAAGGCTGAAACCTGAAATCTTTGAAAATATTATCGACTTCTTGCGGGTAAGATCATTGGTCACGCAAGAAGGGGTTAAGGCCGCGCTGCACGTGATGTTAGAGGCTTGTCCGTACGGGAGAAATCGGATCAAGATGGTCGAATACGGAGCTGTGTTCGAGCTGATTGAGATCGAATTGGGATCTTGTCCGGAGAAAAGAACCACGGAGCTGATTTTCGCTGTACTTTTTCACCTTTGCTGTTGCGCCGACGGGAGAGCGCAGTTCCTGAGCCACGGTGGTGGGATTGCGGTGCTGGCGAAGAGGATCTTGAGGGTATCGTCGGCGGTGGATGATCGGGCGGTTTTGATTCTTGCATTGATTTGTAAATTTTCGGGGACGAGTTTGGTGTTTCAAGAACTGTTGGAAGTGAAAGCTGTGACGAAGCTGTGTTCAATGCTGCAAGTTGACTGTGCGCCGTATTTGAAGGATAAGGCCAGGGAAATTCTTAGATCACATTTCGATGAGTGGAAGGACTCTCCTTGTATTACCGCTCTATCTCTTGAGAGGGTATGGTAGCCTTAATTAGTTTATTTATTTTAAGGAAAAAAAAATGTACATTTATCATTCTTGATCTTTTATAAAAAATTAGATTGAAGGATATGTTTGAGATTGTATTCTATTTTTTCTCACCTTAGATCCAATTATTAACAAAATATAAATTTTAGTTGTTGGATCTATAATAGGAAAAAATAGAAATTAATCTCAAACTTGAAGTATTTTTAGACATTGATTTGTTGACCTATTTGCTATAGTTTTGAACCGTGAAAAAAAAAACGTTGTGGATCCTACAAGTTAATGGCATTACATCGTTACAAATGAAATGTGGATTCTATAAGTTAATGATATCACATCGTTACAAATGAAATGACTCAATTTTCTTTCCCCTTCTAAGGAGAGGATAAGTGTTCCATTAATAAAAGGAATGGTACTAAGTTTGGGTCAATATTTTTTTTTCTTCTAATTAACAAAATATGGTAATTATATTAATAATAGGAAGAATGATTTTTCACAGTAAACAAAATCCAGGGAATCAAAGAGAACAATCGTGAGAAAAAAAAATAGTAACCTATAACCTCAAGTGCATTGTTTCATTTGGGTCCAATATAATAGAATAACTTATAACCTAACTGAACCATACAAGCTACTATTCAAAATGGAGAATGAAACCCAATATATTCTAAGCCCAATTAATGTACATCCATGTCCTTCGTACGTAGCCAATATAGATGCAAGGTTGTGATGATAAAACTTGAAAAATTAAAATTCAGTAACGAAGAAAACTTCCATACCACAATCGTCCAAGAAAATTAAGGTGGCCAAAATTTCTCTCTTTCATTTAAAAGAAAAAGAAAAATTAACATAATCTAACTTTTAAGGAGGATATCCACGAGAATAATCGAAGTGACAGCAAATGTGTGAAGGCATCTGATTCTATTGCAAACAGATTATGCTTTTTTATCATAGCTGATTTAATGGCCAAAACTGTTCTGTTCTGGTAGAGTTTTAAATTTGATGTTTCTGCTAAAAGTTGTGTTGACATTTAAATCAAATTTTAGAGGAAACAGAATTTGCTAAGAAGTTGTCCCAAACATATCGTATGATATGATTCGTCTATGCGATTTTATTAAGCGGGCTTAAGCTTTAAGTAGCCTTTTGGGCCTGTTGGGTTTCGATGTGAGCCCAAAATTAAGAACCATCTGATAAGGTGGACTTTTATGAGCATTTGTTTGGGCCTATTGATGAGGAAAACTACCAATCAAAAGTTTGAACAATGTCCGAGTGGTGAGACCGTTCACATTATCCATATTTGGTGGGATTTTTATAGGAAGTCAACGTTTAAATCCGCACGTGCTAATCGTGAAAAATTAATCAGGTGCTTTTCAAAAGACCAAAAACAATGGGTTAGGCCCAAAACCACCATTAGCTATTTTTCAGTCTACTTAAATGTTTTAAGAAAAATTAGTAAATGCATTTCAATCAGATTCTGTTTAGGTATATTTATGGTAAGAATATTTGTACAAATAACAATTCTATCCGTCGGATTAAAAAGACTTTGAAGCCTTTAAGGAATAAGCATAAAATGTTACATCAACTTATTCTAAATTTATCCTTACTGTTTTTTCTTTGAACTTAGATGATGAATGAATTTCAAATTAAAAAAATATAAATAATTAATTTAATATAAATCTAGGTGGACAATCTCTCGTTAAATTTAAATATTTTAAGCTGACGCAGCAACCTATAGATATTATTATATGAGTAGATAATAATCATGGGTTCCACTTCAATTGGCGACCTAAGAAAAGAGAGCATAATAATCAATAATCAACAAAAAATAATTATAAGTGTCATTTGCAAAACGCAGCAATGATCACCGGCGTTGACGGGCTAGCTTGCTGTGCACAGTTGTCGATTAATAAGTGACAGTTAACTTGTTTGTATGCCTACGAATTGGGAGTTGACC
>NBIL01130499.1:0-24600 GCA_002752925.1 Viola pubescens var. scabriuscula | reverse complement strand
GCCTTGCCTTTACTAAGAATACCTTCCTTATTTAATAAGCATCTCAATCACTCTCGCGATCTTGATCAAGGATACTTTTGTCCTTGACCAAGACTGCCAACTGCTCCTATTATTTCACGTTTTTACTTTTGTCTTGAACCCTCATTATTATTATTCTAAGGAATACCTGATATTACACTAGTAAATGATAAGATTAGTCCATTGCTCTCTGTGGATCGATCCTCTTACCTCTGTACTCGAATCCATTTTGTTTACAGTCGAAAGTTGACTTATAAATTTAACTCTTGATTTGCGCCTCGCGACGGGTGTGTGTCAGCAAAAAAGAAAAAGTTGATGCAGCAGTGGGAGGAGCTTTGCAAGATCTTACACCAAATCGAGCTAAGTAATTACTTCAGACTATGGCTGAAAACTGCATTAACAATGGCTCCTCAGAGCGTTCAATCCCTACTACTTCCTCACTAAATTCAATTGCTTTGGAACAACAGATTGCCAGTATAGCTAATTTTATTCAAAATCTTCATGTAGGTGCTCTTGGTCAAGACAGCAACCAAGGCGCTACTGTGAACGTATGCGGGGCACACTGCCAAACTGAACACCACACCAACCACTATTCCATCTCGCAACCTACTACAGCAGAAGGGGACACTACTCAGTTGAATGCCGCCTATGGTTACAGTCAGAATCGACAGGATAGATATCCTCCCAGCAGTAACTCTTATTCAAACAAGAATAACCCTGGATGAAGGAATCATCCCCGAACTAATCCTACACCCCAACACCAAACCAACCAACCTCTCCAATTATCTGCACCTCCACAGCAGTTGTAAATTACTAGGCCTACACGCGATGATGAAATAGATAAAAAATTTGCCCAAATAGATGCTATATTGGCAGACATATAGGAGCAACTGAAGTTGCGAAAGGAGGACAGGTAAAATCAACAGAAGTTGCCTTACAATACGACAGACAATTTTATGTATAATGTGAGTGCGGTTAGTTTGAGAAGTGGTGTAGATATGCCCGAAAGAGCAGAAATAGTGGCATATGAAAAAGAGAAGAAGAAACCAAGGTACAAGAACTGGCAAGAAGTGATGGAATTTGAGAGAAAATACAAGTACAAGTCGCCATAATAAATTCAGGAAGAAGAGGCAGAAGAGCTAGAAGAAGCAGAAAGGATCATAGTGATAGAGGATGAAACTTTCTTGACCAAGAAAGACATTAAATAGAAAGAAATGGACAAGAGAGCTAAGATTAAGGCCAAGAAATTAGAAGTAGCCGCAAAATGAAATGAAAGAGAAGACGAAGCATCTCCACTTTTTTCACAGGCTTCCGCAATAACAAAAAGGGAAAAAGAAAAAAAGGAATTCATGGATATATTTTAAAAAATGGCAATTAATATTCCAATGCTTGAGTTGATTGCTAAAATTCCTAGTTATGCTAAATTCCTTAAAAGCTTGTGCTCTAACAAAAAGAAACTTACAGGTATTGAACATATCACCTTGACCAAGAACATTTCTTCAGTATTTCAGTCACAACTTCTAGAGAAGTGCACAGATCAAGGCACATTCGACATTTCTTGCAAGATAGGGAACAAGACAATTGATAAGGCCTTGTGTGACTTGGGAGCTGGAATTAATGTCCTATCACTCGCGGAGTACTAGAGGTTGAACATTGGAACCATGAAGGAGACCAGAGTAATCATCCAACTTGCAGACCGATCAATCATTCATCCCAAGGGAGTATTCGAGGACGTCCTTGTACATGTTGACGATTTCATCTATCCGGTCGACTTCTACATTGTCGACATGAATACAGATCTTTTTACGAACCCTACTGATGTCCTTTTGGGCAGACCCTTCTTAAGAACTGCAAAAACTTTAATTGATGTTTATCATGGTAGTCTTTTGCTTGAATATTGTGGTCAAACTATCAAATTTGACATGTATGATGCTATGAAGCATCCAAGCGAAATGCATAGTCTGAATTTTATGGATGTTTATGAACCCTGCTGATGAAGTTTTTAAACTTAATGAGACTGACCCTCTTAATTATGTTCTTACCAGGGGGATGGAAAGAGACAAACTGGAGCAGGTGAAGAAAGTGCTAGTCATTAGTGAAGATTTATTAGAAACTATGGAAGAGCTTAATATTTTAGGACCTTTATTCGAAGAAGAAACTAATTCTGAGCTTCCACTGACGTATAATAAACTCTTACCTTCCATTGTGCAGGCACCAGAAATGGAGCTCAAGAAGTTGCCTGATCATCTCAAGCACGCTGCTAGTTATAATTTCCAGTAAGTTAACCGAGGAAGAAGAAGGACGATTAGTAGATATGCTTAAGCAGCACAAGGAAGCAATTGGTTGGATGATTTCAGACATCAAGGGGATATCACCAACCTTCTACACCCAAAAAATCCACACAGAAGAGGATAAGAAGACGATCAGACAACCACAAATGAGGCTCAATCCTCCTATGATGGAAGTAGTCAAGAAAAAAGTCCTCAAGCTACTGGATATAGGTGTAATTTATCCAATTTCTGACAGTGACTGGGTTTCCCCTATGCAGGTAGTCCCTAAGAAGACTGGTATCACTGTAATAAAGAATGAGGATGGCGATAAAGTTCCAATAAGAATTCAAAACGGATGGAGGGTCTGCATCGACTATAGATGCCTCAACAATGTGACCAGGAAGGATCATTTTCCTTTGCCTTTCATTGACCAAATGCTTGAAAGGATAGCAGGTAAATCACACTATTGTTTTCTCGACGGTTATTTAGGATTTCACCAAATTCACCTGTTCTTTTGGCACATTTGCATACAAAAGAATGCCCTTTGGCTTATGCAATGCTTCTGCCACTTTTTAGAGATGCATGGTAAGTATATTCTCAGATTTCATAGAGAAGAGCATGGAAGTTTTTATGGATGATTTCACCGTACATGGAGATTCCTTTGACCATTGCCTTAAGAACCTTGAAGCAATTTTAAAACAATGCATTGAAACTAATTTAGTTTTAAACTTTGAAAAGAGCCACTTCATGGTTGACCATGGCATCGTTCTTGGCTATGTGATCTCTAAGGAAGGAATTAAGGTGGACCAAGCAAAGATAGATATTATCAAAAACCTGCCTTACCCCTCTTCTGTTAGAGAGGTGTGATCTTTCCTTGGACATGCAGGTTTTTACAGGAGCTACATCAAGGAATTTTCCAAGGTGGCATAACCCATGTGCAAACTACTTCAAAAGGATGTTGAGTTTGATTTTAATGATGCTTGTAAAGAAGCTTTTGACAAGTTGAAAGACAAGCTCACAACATCCCCTGTCATCCAACCACCTGACTAGAGTCTTCCTTTTGAGATTATGTGCAATGCAAGTAATTCGGCAGTAGGAGTAGTGTTTGGCCAGAAAAAGGGAAAAGAATCACACGTGATCTATTACGCATCCAAAATGTTGGATGAAGCTCAAAAAAACTATACTACTATAGAGAAGGAGCTATTTGCTATAATATTTTCCCTTGATAAGTTTAGATATTATTTGTTAGGACTAAAGTTATCGTCTTCTCTGACCATGCAACTCTTAGGTATCTCTTGGCCAAGAAAGAGTCCAAGACAATGCTGATTCGATAGGTCCTTTTGCTCTAAGAATTCGACCTCGAAATCAAAGACAAAAAGGGACGGGAGAACCTAGTAGCAGAAAATCTAAGAAGATTGGTTAGCAAAGAGACAGAGCATGTAGCTGATGAGTTCCCTGATGAACATCTATTTCTTGTAAAAGGGGTACTTCCATGGTACCATCACATAGCCAACTACCTAGCTAGAGGTAAATTCTACGGTGAGTTGACTTCTTTTCAGAAAGCCAAGATAAGACGAGACTCAAGGAATTATGTGTGGGATGAGCCCTATATGTGAAGAATTGGGCCAGATCAATTGCTAAGAAGATGTGTACAATTAAACGAAGTTCCTTCTGTCTTGTATCACTGTCACAATTCTCCTAGCGGTGGATATTTTAGTGGGAAGAAAGTTGCCTATAAAGTTTTAGAAGTAGGTTTCTATTGGCCCACCTTATTTAGAGATAACAAAAGATTCTTCCAAGAGTGTGGAGAATGCCAGAAAAAAGGTAATATTAGTGCTAGGAATCAAATGCCTATGACTCCTATTATGATGTGAAATATTTGATCTCTAGGGCATTGATTTCATAGGACCTTTTCCTAATTCTAGAGGTAATTCTTACATTCTATTGGCTGTTGATTATGTCTCCAAATGGGTAGAAGCTAAGGCCACTCAAGCAGATGACGTTAAAACTGTCATTTCATTTTTCAAATCTAACATCTTGAGCAGGTTTGGAGTTCCTCGAGGGATCATTAGTGATCGAGGAACCCACTTTTGCAACAGGGTAGTTAGAGCATTGTTCAAGATATATGAAATCATGCATCGAGTGTCCACTTCCTACCACCCACAGACGAATGGCCAAGCAGAAGTTTCAAACAGACAGATCAAATCTATCTTGACCAAGACGGTCAATCCCTCGAGGAAAAACCGGAGCCAATGGTTAGATGAGGCACTCTAGGCCTACAGAACCGCTTACAAGACACCAATTGGGATGACTCCCTTCAGAATGGTGTATGGTAAGGCGTGCCATCTACCTATCGAATTGGAACACAAGTCGTATTGGGCCATAAGACGCATCAACAGAGACATGGAAGCTGCTGGAGAGAAAAGAAAGCTGGACATCCAAGAGCTGGAAGAACTGAGGAATCAAGCCTATGAGAACTCCGAAATCTTCAAGGCCAAGACAAAAGCATACCACGATAAAAGAATCACAAAAAAGAAATTCTTTATTGGACAGAGAGTTTTACTTTATGATTCCGGATTTAGGATTTTTTCCGGGAAATTAAAGACTAAGTGGAATAGACCTTTTGTAATTACTGATATTTTCCCTCATGGCACAGTGAACATTAAGAATCCTAAGACGAATGTTGAATTTAAGGTCAATGGGTAGAGACTGAAGCCCTACCTAGAAGAATTGCGACCTCACATTGTGGAAGAAATGACGGTGGAAGAAACTCCACCAAACAAGGAGTAAAAAGCCAAGGAACTCCTGTGTCTAGCCTAGGACAATAACTAAGGGAGCTGCTTGGGAGGCAACCCATGTTTTTAATTTTTAATTTCTGTTTATATTCTTGTAATTTCAAACTCTGATGCATCTGATTTCTTTTTGCATTTCTCTGACAAAATACTAGAGGGGCCAAGAACGTTCGTCTTGACTAAGAGAGGGGAGTTTTCTCAACAAAACACTCTTAGCCAAGAGAGGCGGTTTTTGCCACGTGGCCCACAAAAGGTATATAAACACTCTTGGTCCCTGTATTATTTTTTATGATAACTTGATGCATCACTTAGGCTTGTCTGCTAGGATGAGGCAGATGATCGATGGCATTGGTTGGGGAGCTGCTTTCTTTTACAATGACCCTGTTTATATTGAACTGTGTATGGAGTTTTACTCCACTATTTGGGTCAATTACCAGGTCCTGAATGCTGAGAATAGGGAGGGGGAGCGACCAAATATTTATGTGGGTAATGTGGTAAACTTTAGGCTGTGTGGGAAGTGGCATCGTTTGAGTCTTCATGCATTTGATGTCATGTTAGGATTTGTGCATAATTACAAGGATCAGCCTTCCTGGTATCCTTCCACTCTTTATGAGATTCCTAGGGAGTGGGATGTAACCAGTGTCTTTCGGTCTCTCACTGAAGACCTTGAGGCTGAGTTCACTGCCTCCTCTAGAGCTTCAAAGCTTTGTGACCATATCCTTAGGATCCTTTATAGGTTCCTTTCTCTTTGTTTTCATGGCAAGACCAAGAAAGCAGGAGTCTTAAATAGGCATGAATTATTCATCCTTTGGTGCCTGCAGAATAGTTGTAGGGTGAGTCTAGCTTACTGGGTGGCTAGAGCATTTAGTTCTTCCAAGCATAACATGGTTTTGGGTTCCTTGATTACTATGGTTGCATACAAATCAGGGAATTTATATGCTACCACCCCTATTAATGAATTTCCTGCCCGAAAAACATTTGATTTGAAAGCTTTGGACCGAATGGGATTCCTCCATTTGGAAGATGGCATTGTTTGTTATAATACAAGTATGACACCAAGGATGATGAGGCTTTTTGGAGGTGACTACTGCGGAATTTTTGAACTTTCCCCCTTGAAGATCTATCCGGGCCTAGCAGAAGAACGCCGATAATTTGAAGCAAACGTTGCCCGCTTGAGAGCCTTCAATGCTGGACACCAGATTGATCAGGGTGTCCCTCTTGGCCAACCACAGGGCCAAGAGCAAGCAGGTGCCTCCTCTTCTGCCCTAGCACCTCTTCAGGATTATATGACAGACCATCTAGCTGAGCAAAGGAAAACCAACACCATCCTCCAGGCTATGCAGGAAACTCTAGCGCAGTCCTTTACCACAAACCAGAACATTTTGGACTCCTTGCTCCTCCTCCACAAAAAGTTTGATGAATCTCACACCCCTGTCCCTCCTATGCCTTCAGGACCCCATTTCCAACTCTCACTTCTCACCTCAGAACCATGATCAGTTAATTTAGAACTTGAGGTGACCCTTGAAAGAACTGTCTTGGCCAAGTGACCAAGAGTGATTTTACCTGTCTTGACCAAGCAATCCAATGTTACATAGAGTTGTCAGTCTTTTAATTTTGCACTGCCTATAGAGTCGTCTCTATTTCTTGCATGTTTGTGTGGACACTACCTGGAACCAACGGGGTTGCACTGTGTTGGTAATTCGGTACCATCACCCCTTTAACAGGAGAAACTCCCCGAAGTGCATCTAGCTAATCCCTTACCATCGGGCTGAACAAGCTAGGTTGGGGGTGTCCATTACTTGAGCTCTATGTGTTTTATTTTTCTGCATGCAAGAAAAGAAAAAGAATGAAAAGAAAAGCACTGCAAAAGACTCGAAAGTGAGCAACAAAAGAAAAGAACCAGTGCTGCAAAAGACTCCAATGAGGGCAAACAAAAGATCTCAATGCAGACATGACTTGGCAATAATCTGTGCTGACATATTTTACTTCCTGTATAATGTGTGCGCACTTGCTTGTGTCAACAACTCTTATATTCAATGGACTAGCGGGTAAAAAAAAGTAAATGAGGCTAAATGAATTTGTTCTTCCACTAGTTCCTTGAGTTTTGAGTTAACTATTATTGATTCTTCTGTGATGAGTGAGACGTTTTCTGGGCATTGAACAAACCTTGTTAATTTTGGATGGATTGAGAGAGTTAAGTGTCTTTGTATTGTCTGTGTTGAGGTTGAATATGAGTTGAGCCTTGGGTTGCTGATTTTAATTTTCTTTCTGCATGTTTGTGTGTTTTATGCTTGGGGGTAAGCATTAGGATAAGTGTGGGGGGATTTGATTGCGCTCTAATTGTAGTAGTTTTACTACTAGTTTTCTTTTATTTTCGGATGGTATTCTATTGATTTCAGTATGAATCCTTTGATTATCGCAGGAAACACCTTTGGAGAGGAAGAAGCACGAAGGAGGAAGATTGAGCAAGATTCTGGACCATTTTGGAGAAAACACATTCTTGACCAAGACAGACCCGCTTGGCCAATCCTTCGACCCTGGAGAAATCTATGAAGCAGACAACAAATCAACGACGCTAGGATATAATTCTTTCCTACTCTGACGATGAAGCGTCATTCACGGACTTATTGAAGATGCGCCCTGTTTGCCTGTTTTATTAACGAGATTTCTGTTGAGAGGAAGAGAGAATATTAGATACAATGTTAGAGTTTGATTAGGATTTTGTTTCCTATTTTACTCCTCGACTTAGCTAATTTCTAGGAAGGGACTATTTATACTCTTCCTAGGGTTTTGTGAGAGGGGAGACATACACAGACGGATACGGACGACCGCCACCCGAATTCTGGATCTCCTTCTCTAAGTTTTCTATCCCTACTTTCTACATACTTTGCTCATTCAAAAATGAAGGATTTTTATTAATTCAATTTATAGTTTATTATTATTCTTTGATTATGAGTATGAGTAGCTAAGTACTTAGTTCTTGGTAGAGGCGTTTAAGCTTGAGCTTGAGTTTGCATTAGACCTAATTGATTTTATTAATCTTCAACTCTGCATTTAATTAATCTCGTGATTATTCTTAACGTGTTTCTGTTTAGTGTTAGATCTGGCAAATCTAGGATTGAGCAGGTAACACAACTGTCATTCTTCTTGCTCATGGATTATTGAACAGAAGGATCAAAGTAGATACCTACGCGTTAGCAGGATTCCATGAAACGGTAGGGGGAAAGGTTAATCAGACCCAGTCCCGAATGACACCCGAGGATACTAGTCTGAAGTTGTCTTCCCCTAGTCGATCATCAGCCAGCTCAGTAAACCCTTTAGCCAGTAAGGTGCTGGTTGGTTAGGCATCATCTCTAAGCATACATGAGGTGGTGTTGATACAGGAGGGAAGTAAGGGTCAATGGGGTTCCTTGATCCTATAGCAACTCTGTGGATTGAAGATGAATAACCTTGCGTCGATGATTGCATCTCATGTCTTATAGCTGCCAGCCTCTACTAGGAATTTATTCTCTTGTTTCATTTTTATCTCTTAACCTGTGTCTTGACCAAAAAACGTAGTTCTTCGCCAAGACAATTTTCAGTTTTAATAATTTTCAGTTTAGTTTCAAAACAAACCCTCATTTTCACCTAAGTGCCAATCTCTTTACAAGCACACACAAAGTGGATCGAACCTCTTACTTGCTATTTACAATTTATTTGTTCATAGTAGTAAGTTGTAACTTTATTTATTTTTGACGAATTCGACACCCAGTCAGTGATTGTGATGATTGCTACTGGGATTCTATCACCACCGACTCTGATGATGACGATGATATTGCATGGTCCCGTGATATCCCAACAAAAAGAAGACATCATCCTCACCTTGTAAACAACTCCCAGCACGCCACGACAAAGGCGACCTCGAGATTGACACCCTTGGACAACCTCCCGAAAAAATTGATTATATAGTCAAATATTCTGCACCACCTTCATATCCTATCACACCAACATACCAAGGGAACCGGCTAAAAGGCGCCGATTTGCCTCACGAGCCAAGAGAGTTTCCCTCAGCAAACCATGTCAGGCCCCACAACTGAAGTTGTTCAACATACCAAGAGAACCGGCTAAAAGGCGTCGATTTGCCTCACGAGCCAAGAGGGCCACAGAGTTGTCGAGGTGCATACTTGCCATTTCCTTGGTATCCACTGCGCATATCTTGGTAGCGGAGCCTAAAGCTCGATTCTTCATTCACAATCAGGAATGAAATTATCTAATTTAGAAGAAAGGAGGATGGAAGAGGTTTATCCAGCTATGTCTATAAGTTTGTCTTCAGCTATGTCTACTCTATCTTTATCTTCCCCCAAGTCACAACCCGCTTTCCAAACAACTTCTTCAAGTAAGGTTGATTTTCTCCACGAAATAAATTATTTATCTGAGGAAGAAAAAAATATCAAACACTGAATTACCCCTTGTTAATTCTTACCTAGCCTTTACCCGACCCACTACCTCATATATCAAATATATTCGTACTCTCATCAAACATCAACCCAAAACCATCAAAGAATACATACAAGCTTCTCGTTTTGATCAACACCCAATTGCCTCCTCAGAAACTGAACAGTTTGTTACTCTTGAGATTCATCCAAAACTTCCTCGTCAATGGATATCTCAAGGTTATATCATCTTCATTTTTCTTTAAAGGTAATGTAATAAAGAAATCGTTGTTTTTCCAAAGTGAGCAAGAACATTTGGTTTGGAAATCAGTATGGTTGGTTGCACATGAGTTGGAAATGAGAGTGTTTTTTATTTCTTCAATGGAGAAGGAGGTAGGTAAGTTAAATGGAGAAGGCTTGGCAAGACAGGGTTGAAAATATTGTTTAAAACCAATACCATTAGGTAAGATTTTAAACTTTTTGAGTTTAGTAAAAAGATCAAAACCAAGAACCAAATCTTTACCAGGAAGGGAGGAACTAAGAACTTAAGTTGTAATGGAACATCCGGAAAGAACTTGAGGGTGATGTTGTGCCTACTAAGGTCTATTGAAAAGACCTCATTATTGGTTTTCCGAAAATATTGCTGGTGTGCTCTCTAGAAGTTTGGAGGTAGAATGGAAGGATCCATTATACTCTGAGCTGCTTAAGTATCAAGAAATGCAGTGAGATGAAAAGGCCGATCATATTTCCCTAGAAGGACTGTGACCGGTGTCAGGGGTACTAGTTGTGAGCTTATGAGAACTGGTAATTCCATAAGGTAGAGATCATCACTAGAGTCGGTGAAAAAAACTAGTGTCATCATAGTCTTCTAAGACTAGAAGAGACTGTGGTGTTTGTTCATCATCAACAAAGAGGAGAGACTCGAGATCATCATTGTTGATATCAATGCTAGTGTAGGAATATATCTCTTCCATGAGTTTTGCAGTGGAGGTCCGTTTTTGTTGGCATTGTTTTGCAAAATGACCTTTGTTTCCACAGAGGAAGCAACGATCAAACTTCTTCCTTGATGATTTGCGTCGGAGAAAATGACATCGTGGTTTCGTGAATATTTTGAATCGTTTCATCTTTTTTCCCATCTGTGGCAATGGATAGGCTTTCTTATCATATTTCTTCTTCTTCTTATCATGGCAATGACAAGACTGTTGATTTGGACACTTGATCGTCAAGTCTGGTCTCTTTCATGCTTTGGCGATAGAAGGACTTTCTTTGAGGAAGTCTTTGATCAGCTTTTTAGCTGCACAAAGCTTTTCTAAAGACTTGAGCATAGACTGATATAATTCTCCCATGGAGGCATCTGTGACTTGTTTACCTTGCACTTTGAGTGTCTGGAGAATTTCATCACCAAGTGGGTCCGGAATGGAAGCAATAAAGGTTTGTTTAAGGTTCGAATCCATCGGGCCACTAAGGAGGTAAAATTCATGCGGTCAAAAGAACAACATTTCATCTTGAAAAATTCATCACGCTGAAGATCAAGATGATCTTCATTTCTTCCAAGGAATTCTTGATGGATAGCATGGATGGCTGCTGTAGCTGAAGGGAATTGAAAGAACTACAACTATTGATATTCTCCTAATGATAGCCACCAATCATGGAGCATGCCCACAAAACGCGAGGCAAAATTATGGAGAACAGGATACAATGTAGCACCTAGTTTAGAGCTTTCAACATGAATCCATGCTAGGAATTCATCAAGTCGTTCACACCATTTGAACGGCGAGACATCATCTAAGCCAAAAGTAAGCTTAGATCCGAAAGGAACAGCTGGAGCTGGATGAGCATCTGAAGTAGTCGGCGGGGAATCATCCTCATTAAGAACAACTTCACCATCAGAATCAAGAGGAGGTTCAGTGTGATATGATGTTTGTTGATTCATGAACTATGCTGGATATGAGTGATCTGAAGTAGAGGATAATCCTGTATCATCTGAAAGATCAATAGTGGAGAGATCAAGATTCAAATTAGAGTCAGAATCTCTAGTTGTAAGTGATATTTGTGGCAATTTTTCACAATGATGAAGGAGATTTTGAATAGGATTTGGAGATGTAGACTTGATCATCATTTGTTCTTCATGTTTTGGAATAAGAGACATGGCTTCTGTGACAATAACTTTTGACTTGCCGGATTCTGTACGAGAAAGTTTGTTGGAATACAGAAGCTTGTGGATTTGGGTTTCATGGGTTCCATAGTTTTTGGCTGTTTCAGCAGGGTCAGGTATTTAGAGTGATACATTAGAAAACATAAATCAATTATTTCTTTAATTCTCGTGAAAGTGATTTGGGCGTCATTTTTTTGAGGACGAAGGGAGTATCCCTTAACATGGAGTTCAAGTTTTAAAGGAAGTAACTGTTTTGAATTATTTAATGATATTACTTACTCCAATTCTTATTGAGTCCGAAATGTGACCTAAATACGGGTAATGTATAATAAAAATAATTATTTTTGTCAAAATAAACAAAGAAATAAATAATACCGACAATGATTTTAATATTTTTAATTTTTAATTTAGTTGTTGATGGTATTGTGAATTTGTTTTTGATCTCCAGTAGTGTTATTCTTGTTATCCTTTATGAAGTAACTAGTGGTCAGCTGATTCTTTTCGCTGATATCTCGAGCGAGAAAATACCTGGCAATTAGGTAATTCCATATTGCTCTTTCTTTGTTCTTTCTTTTTATTTTGTATTAAAATAAATAAATAAATATTCACAATTGGGTTTTTAGCTCACTAAGAAGGGCCCTTAAGTTTAAGCAGATGGTTTACAAAAAAAAAAAAAAAACCAATCATGAGGCCTCGAATACTGAAACTAGTCACTGATGGGTTCTACAGAGAAGCCATCTCCTTGCATACCAAACTCCACTCTGCTTCACGACCATCTCACGAATTCACCTTCCCGCCTCTCCTCAAAGCATGCGCCAAGCTCAGCTCTCCAATCCATGGTCGAATTCTTCACACCCATCTCATCAAAACCGGTTTTCATCTAAACCTCTACACAGCCACAGCTCTAATGGATATGTACATGAAGCTGAATTTTGTCGATGATGCTCTTAAAGTGTTCGCTGAAATGCCTCACCGAACCTTGACCTCTCTCAACGCCGCCATTTCTGGGTTTTTTCAGAATGGGTGTTTCCGGGAGGCGGAGTTGGTGTTTAGAGGGGTGGGGTCTTTTGGGTTTAGGCCTAATTCAGTTACTTTAGCTAGTTTGTTGTCTGCGTGTGAAAGTTCTGAACTTTGTGTGCAAGTGCATTGCTGGGCGGTGAAGTTGGGTGTGGAAAGAGATGTATATGTTGGGACATCATTGGTGACTGTCTACTCTAGCTGCGGAGAGATCATATTGGCTACCAAATTGTTCGGGGAGATGCCGAATAAGAATGAGGTGAGCTATAATGCAATGCTTTCAGGGATTTTGCAGAACGGGTTGCCAATTGTTGTCTTGAATGTGTTCAAGGAAATGATGGACTGCTCGACCGAAAAACTGAACTTTGTTTCATTGATTTCTGTTATTTCTGCTTGTGCTAATCTTTTGTATATTAAGTTTGGGAGGCAGGTTCATGGGTTGGTGATAAAAAGTGAAGTGGTTTCTGATGTTAAGGTGGGAACTGCTCTTATAGATATGTATTCTAAGTGTCGCTCTTGGCAATGGGCGTACAATGTATTCAAGGAGCTGAACGGTAACAGGAGCTTAGTCACTTGGAATTCCATGATCGCTGGAATGATGCTGAATGGCCAGAGTGAAAATGCTGTTGAGTTGTTTGGAATTCTGGATTCTGAAAGATTAGAAGCCGATTCAGCCACGTGGAATTCAATGATTTGTGGGTTCGCGCAGTTAGACAAGGGGGTAGAAGCTTTTGACTTTTTCAAGAAAATGCAATCTTCTGGGATGGTCCCAAGTTTAAAGTTGGTTACAAGCCTATTACCCGCTTGTGCATCTTTGTATGCTTTGAAACGTGGAACAGAGATTCATGGACATGTTATCAAGAATGCTATCGATACAGATGAGTTTATGGCCACTGCACTCATTGACATGTATATGAAGTCGGGGCATTCTTCTTATGCACGGAGGATTTTTTATCAGTTCAATGTAAAGCCTAAAGACCCAGCCTTTTGGAATGCAATGATATCTGGTTATGGAAGAAATGGAGAGGATGAGTTGGCATTTGAAATTTTTGAGCGGATGTTGGAGGAGAATGTGGAACCAAATGCAGTAACTTTTGTTGCTGTTCTATCAATCTGTAGCCACACCGGTCGGATCGAGAAGGGCTGTGAAGTTTTTGAAATGATGACTGGAGACTATGGCTTGAATCCTAATCCGGAGCATATTTGCTGCATGGTTGATATGTTGGGTCGGTCTGGCAGGCTGGATGAAGCTATAAAACTAGTACAAGATGTGCCAGAGCTTCCTGCTTCCGTTTTTGCTTCTCTGCTTGGTGCTTTAAGCCATCACTTACATTCCGAACTTGGGGAGGAGATGGCAAACAAGATCTCAGAGTTGGAACCGGGGAATCCTAGTCCTTTCGTGACACTCTCAAACATTTATGCTGGGTTGGAAAGGTGGGATGATGTTGAAAGAATCAGACAGATAATAAATGACAGAGGATTGAAAAAACTTCCTGGATCAAGTTCCATTGGAGTTACATAGGAAAGAGATACACGAACATCATATAATTGATACATAAAGAGACTTTTTTATTGATTTCAACCAGTGCTACATTTCTAGAGAATTGTTGCTGCATTGAAGATGCATCAGTGATTCAGCATCTCTTTTGCTGAAAAGCAGAAGTAGGTATCAAAATAGTTCGGGGGCTCTGATATAAAACAAGAGATCACATCTCTGACTGTAATCACACCAACGACTTCTTTCTCTTCGTGTCCACCCACCACATAAATCCTGTGCACCGACTTGCAAGAAAGAGTGTGGATCACACTACCAAGAGTTGCATCTGGTTTGCAGGTAATTGGCGGAGTAACTTTGGTAGCTTCTTGAGTTTTCAACGCAATAGAACTGATGAAATCCATCACGGTGATCTGCCTGGAAGAGAAACAGAAATGTGGAAAATTAGCTAAAGCATTAAGTTTTACCGCAATATGCTTTTACTAGATGTTCAGAGCTTCAAAGAAGATGGCTCCGGTCAGGTGATGACCATTACATGGTTTCGCCCTCATTCATTTGTTTCTTTTTTATTCAAAAATGTACTCTTCCACATTTTTCGTACATTATAGGCTACAAATAATCAGAACGGGTAATGTTTTATCATAGTGAGCTTGATTGCATATTTTGAATTAACCATCTAACCTGAAATTGGTGAAGAGTTCAGGTCTGAGGAGCAGGTGCCTGATGTCTCTTATGCTTACATTTCCAACAATTTTCTTCTTTGGCCCCTCTACGACGGGAAGACCACCAATTAATTTGATTCTCTCATATGCTTGAAAGCTTCCAGAATGAGCCTATCATTCTGAATGCTGATAACCTGGCCAAGGGAAAAAGAAAAGCACACTTGAAAACCCAAATAATATGGCAAAGGCACGATAAAACATATCTGAAGAATTCGCACCTTGTCAGAAGATACAAAAGGAAGTCCTAAATCTGAAATACTCTGTGAAGCAATGCAATCAAACCAGTCCCTTCCTTTGCATCCCTCCAGACCCCTGATAACCGTTGTTTGGGTGATGAAGTTTGTAACATCAGGTTTTCCTGTTTCAACCACAGGTACATTGTGCAGCCTATATTTCGAGAGTAGAAGTAAGACGCTCAACATTGGACCGTCTGTTCCAACTGGGACAAAAGGACCCCAGCGATACGATTTAAGAATGGTCTTTACCTGTGAAGGAGCACAGCAAAACAGAGTAGCATAAAAAAGGTGGTTTCTTGAAATGGAAAAGAAAGACGGGAGCTGCCTTCGATATCCTGGTTGGTTCAGAGATGGTTGGAACCAAGTGGTTGGAAAACACCACACCTCGTAATGGAGCCAAAGAACTGCAATTGAAGTTATCAGACATGTCGTGGACTTAAACTTACAGTGGTTGACTTGAAGGGTTCTTCTTTCAGGATAACTTTGTAGAAGTCCTGTCCCAAGTGATCAACAGCTGTGGGAGCATCTTTCCCCGCCCCCCTTTCAGCAGCCACACCACCAGCTACAGCCGCACCGACTGCAGCAGCAGTTAGCCCAAGAACTGCTGCCGGACCTGTTACACCCAATGCTGCTGCTCCTAGAGCACCAACAGCTCCAGCACCTACACCAGCAACCGTGGCTGTGGTGGTGGATATAGCAACGGCTGCAAGGTCCGCACTCTCCAGCACCCAGAGAATGATCGCCGGATAGTCTATAATTCCCAGGTACGATTTCTCCAGTCGGCGCTATCACCTGCATCTGGGTCTTTTACTGGAGCAGCCATGATGTTGCATTCGGATAAAATCTTAACAGCTTCAACAACAGACGCGTTTGCTGGAATTTCAACGACTGCGAAAACCATGTCAAAGGATAACAGTTAGCCATCTAGAAATGTGTTTGGGTCTCGTACTGCAGACAATGGAAGCAAAGACTAAGATTGCAAGAACCTTTGGCTCCGGTCACACGTGGGAATGACGATACTGGAATTCTTGAGAATGCAGCAGTCAAGGCCTCCTGCAGTGAGTGTGGTAGCTTCTTTCTTGATTGTACAGCCTCAAAGTAAGCATCAGACCGATCCCAATTCGAAAGTTTTGAACTCTCTCACACCAGTTGTTCGCCTTGCATATTTAGCCTTCTGCAGTTTGCACACTTTTTTTTTAAAATAATCCTGCAGTTTGCACACTTTGCAGGCTTGTTAATAAATAAACAAATAATTAAGGTAGTAACATTTTCTTCTTAATTATAAGGTATTTCATGAAATTAAAAAAGAACGATTTCTACTCAATGCACTCATTTTCTAAGTGATTGATTAGAATCACTATTTCCTCTACATAAGAATCGAATTAGCGAAATTTTAAGGATGTGAGTATGGAACCTCTCATTCAAACACAATAGTTTGCTAATATTCTCATAGAGGAACCGAATCAAGACTTGCTTAGATTGTTAGTTTAAAAGATACATTCAGTTGGTTGATTGATCATGCAGATTAAAGATCCAAAATGCAGATATACATTACCAGAAGTTTCAAGACATTTTATTTACAGAAGGATACATACCTGTTAATGTTTGTTCTTCAGAGATCGATGTTGGATTTGGAATTGGAATTGAAATTGGAATTGGATTTGGATTAGGATTCAGTTTCGCTGCCACTGTCCTCCATTCAGTTGCGACCATTCTATATATGCGATAGGTTGTAACCTTCAGACAGCCATTCCCGTAAGTATCACATACGAGGAACAAAGCCAGCTCGCCACGTGTACCGTGTCACGTTGGGAATAAAGGCTTTGCTGCGCTCGACTTTGTACTTAGTTTCTTCTGCCCACTCACATCCGATTTTTACTTGAAATTGAAAATCCATCCGCATGTAATCGCTTAATTATTTTGTTGGGGAAATGCGCCCACTCAACGTATAGAATGTTTGATTGAATCTTTAACCGTATTTTTACATTCAATAAAATTCCTAGTGTATGTTCTCTAATTAAATTTTTTCGTGATAAAAATCCAATAGGGAGAATTATATTCTATTTCATGTGTAAAATGCTCAGCAGATATCTCCTCCAAGATAAAAATGTACCACACCATTTTTGTCCAAATCGTGATACAGTAAATATCTTGTATTATGGAGATAGTTATAGAGTAATCTGGACTTTCCATATGGGCGCGGATCACTCGAACAATGTGGTGTTACAACAACCCCAAGAGATTACCGAGGCAGGAAAGGAACTACCTTATACAATAAGCACAAGACAGGTTCATCTAGAAATATACGAGACAGGAAAGCATCAATAGAAGCTTAATTTAGATGGAGAGATCGACAAAGTAAAGTAGGAGATTCATTGTGATACTTGGTAAAATTTTACACACGAAAAAGCAACTCATGTTCTACCAAAAATTTCTAGGAAGAAACGCCTCCTAACAAGTTTGATACAAGACTGAAGAAAAAGAAAAGAAAAAGAAAAAGCCCTATGCACCATTGTTCTAGCAATCCTTCTGCTAACTACCTGCTCCACTCAAAGTCTCCACCAAATCTTGGATTTGCGCTATTGCCACGGGGATTATCATCTGGTTTTATGGAGTTAGCAAAAGCATTCCAACCTAGAAGGTATGGCAAGATATACTGCAAACAACATGGAAATATGAGACATGGATGGATGGGCCAAGGACAAAGTTTTGCACAGGACATAAAGAGAGCATATAACTCGATTCTGAAACAAAAGCACAAAAACGTCTGCTTGAAATTATAGCTGAGAGAGATTGCACCGTACATTGAAAAGTGAAATGAGGATCGCGTACTCTGCCCTGGTAATAGGAATGTAAATGCTCTCATCAACATTCAAGAGTCTGTTTTGAACATCTTCAAAATGCAACAGAAAAAAACAGGAATTAGAGAAAATGAAAATCCTCCCTTGTAAAATTAAATCAACCCAAGAGGAACAAAGAAAAGGTGAAAGGAGATATGTTCAATCAAAGTATACATGCAAACACATAATTGAAAATAAAAGTAAGCAATTGATCCAGCATGAACTTGCGCCTCTAGTTTCCGGCTTTCAGCCCATTCATCACATTCACATTTTCCATAAGAACAACAATGTAACTTCACAATAACATGAAAGTTGAAAATTCATAATTTTAAGCAAACAACAATTTCAATTCACAAGGCAATGGACAATTACTGCATCTTGTTTACATGAGATCCACATAAAACATATTTGAAATTGACAATCAAAAGTTCAAGGGAAACGAATATTACTTAGGTTAAAGAAGTGACCAGAACCATCTGGAAGTGGCTCTACCTTCAACACCTTCCTGACCTTACCTTCATCACTGCAAGTTTTAACAACTGTCAATTTTACATTCTTGTCATCATACGAAGGTTAAAACTCAAAAGTCAAAAATAATATCAACTTTCATTTTAAACAATTGAGTATGAATGCAACATACACTGAGGGTGCCATGAATTATTAGTAGAAAGTAGGGTGAATTTATTACCTCTAAGAAGGATCACAAATGAAGTAAATTGTTCACTCTAATGATAGATTACTTGAGGCTTAGATTCAAATCGGTCTGCCGTTATTTCAATTCAAATTACGGAGGCTTTTAAAAAAATGTAATGTTTCTGATTTCTGCATCAGGAAACAAGTTGTTGCTTCCCAATTATATTCATAATCTAATCTACTGATCCTGCTAAACCTTGGTTTTTATTTATACTTCCCAGTAAATATCAAATTAAGTTTCATCTAACAAACTGAAAAAGGAAATGCACGTACATATAGCATAAGTGTTAGTTTATATGATCATAGTCAATTGTCATACTCATACACAATACATGAAGATACACTAAGAAGAAAAGAGCACGGAGGAAGTATTAAGCAGCTTCAAAAGCAAACATGTTAGTCTACTTTGAAATTATAAGAAAATTACAACCTACCTCTTTCCTTTATTTGGATCATGAAAAAATTCACATGAATCCCTTGCACCAAGGCTCAGTAGGGTTCCAACCTCACCGACCGATAATGAGAATACCTGAGCACATGAAAAGTAAACATTAGTGTACATCGACTCATAATTCTTTGCTGGGCAAATTAAAGAAAACAACTAAGCATATCTACTTTCTAAGGGAAAACATCACTCTTGATAAACTTGTTGGCTGAATTTCATAATTTTACAACTGAAACTAACCAAACCACTCATGATCGGAGCTAAATCTGATATATGCGTCTCTTTTTCGAAAGTATCTGAGAGTGATAGCACTAACAGTAAGAATAAGGAAAATGACAAGAAAACTGAAAAGAAACTATTTCATTATGCCTTTATGAAAGCAGTCTGACATCTTGCAAGTTGTTCACACTCTCACTAAAGATTATTTGAAATCTTAAACCAGCCCCAACCTACATCCAGCTAGATTAGTGGTTGGCATGCACCATTTCATCAAACAAATAACATATTAAATTCACCAGCTACTTCCATAGAACAACTACAATGCAGCATTCATTCAAAGGTTGCGACGTGTATCATCCTCAAAATTCTAGCAACTTCTGAAACAACCACAACAAGACCTAACCATTCTACAACCAACTGTCTTTTCCAAAACTAAAAAAACACACACGACTCACCTGTTTCTTGTTCCAATCGTACTGGCGAACACCAGCAGCAGGAGCAAACTGTAACAGCACAAAACCCTCTCTGGACAGTTTAAACGCTCCTGACTACACAACAAACCAACAAAGAAAGGAAAACAAAAAAACACCTCAGAATCCAAAACAAGCAGTTTAATTAATTAGACACAATCGAATAAGCTCACCTCTAATGAAGCAAACTCCGGCGCTTTCGGCTCCACAGTTAGCGCAGCCTTTCCTTTGTAAATCGAATGCCCCACAAAAACCTTCGTCCCCGACACTCCCACTAAAAAAGCCAACAGTAAAAAGGATGAAACACCAACAAACCCCATGAAAAGTGAATAGAATGATATAAAAAATGAAACAAACAAACCTCCCGAGGAGGAAGAAGAAGAGTTTGTTGAAGAGGGGCGTGAGGAAGTGACGCTCTGTCTCTCATAGTTGTTGGATTGCCGGCATTTCACTGCAAGCTTGTCCCTTTTACCAGTGGCATGTTTGGTTAAGAAGAAAGATTCGGTTTTGGGGCTGACGAAGCATTGTTGAGGGGAGAGGGAGTGGTGGAAGAAGGGTAGTTTAGGGTTTTGGGAAGTAGGGGATAGCAGGTTCAGCTGCAACATTTTGGTTCCCTGTCTCTCTCTTTCTTCCCGGCAAGCAAAAAGTTTTGATCTGTTGGGATATGATTTTAATAGGATGAACAAAAACGCAGTAATTCGGTGTCGCATTGATCTGTACCTACGTGGCATCCTACGTGGACACCCGCTCATGTTAGCAAAGACGCGCCGTGTTGGCGCTATTCTGGCCTCACATCACAATCTTTAGTCTTTTTTCCATTATTACAATTTTGCTTCTCATCATTCTTATATTTTAAATTTTAGGAATTGAAATTTTTACATTTTCGTAAAAAAGAATGTGGGCGTCGTCGTCAATCTGTAGCAGCTGGTCGGGAGTGGTGATGATTCCGCCATGGAAGCGGAGGAGCAAGCGGTTTTTCATTTTGCCTCATTCAAAGAGAAAGCTTACCTTAACTTCCCGTGTCATTTACTGCTCAAGCCAGGCGAATACGCTCTCTCTTTCTCTCTGGCTCTTGCTCTGCTGTTGTTGTTTTATGGTTTCTTCGTTTTGCTCATAGTTTTCTGTTTTCTGTAATTGCAGATAGGATATGATCCTTCTGAGGAGTTTCTCGGACTGGAGGCTGATTTGAAGCCCAGGTCTGGTGCTATCCTAATCACTGTTCTCTGCGTTTCATTACTTTGATTCTTGTTTTTAGTCATCCATGTCCCATGCTCATAACATGTCGTTTTCTGCTAAACGAAAAACATTGTTTGCGATTGAGAGTTGCTAATTAAATTGTTCCAAGGAAGTAAAGAATGCAGTAGTTAGGTGGAGTGGGTATGTCATGTTATGTGTTAAAGATACTGTAGTTGTGAATTGCATTATTTGCTACTTTGGTATTCGATTCTGATCGAACTTCTATATCAGGAATGTTACGTCTGGTTCAGCTAGAGCGAGGTCTTGGTTTGGTCCAAATGGTCAGTATATCAGAGAGCTTCCTTGCCCAAGCTGCAGGGGTAGGGGTTACACGCAATGTACAGAATGTGGAATAGAACGAACTCGTGCAGATTGCCATATTTGTAGTGGAAAGGTACATGCTCCTGCTGCCTCATTTAACAATTTAGTTTCACTTGACCTAGGTACATGAAAAACACTGTTTACATCTAAAGTGGCATTCACTTTTTATGAGTGAAATTATGGAACTAATGTAGCTGAAGTCTATGCGCTTGTCTGAAAGAAAATGCTGTGGAAAAAAAACTCACGGGATTTAGAGTTTGGACTCGTTTGATACAACATTATGATTGTTGAAGCACAAAACAGATGATCACTGATGCTGCAGATGATGGACCTATGTTAAGCCTAGTATTTATGTCATGATGAGTCCTCAAAAGTTTGTTATATTAGAATTAGAAAAATGTTGAGAAAAATGTTGATCTTCGAAGACAACAAATTTTTTAATTTTTTCCCCCTCACTTACTTCAGTGTTCCCATTCATGACAGGGTACAATGACTTGTGTTAAGTGCTTGGGAGAGTGTGTTATATGGGAGGAGTCAATTGACGAGCAGCCATGGGAGAAAGCCCGTTCAATGTAACCAAAAATGATTTTTTTGTTAAATACCTAACTTTTTTCTTAACTGATTTTGGCATGCAGAGACTTCCATTTTGATACCATGGACCTTAATTGTCTGAGTTTTCAGAGTTTTGTTCATAAGAAAAAAACATGGTCCTGAATTCTGTTATTTTTTTCTTTTGTGGTGCCGTCTGCTCAGTTCACCGCTTCAAGTGAAGGAGGATGATGAAGTGGACAATCTAGAGATTATGCTGGATGTTAAGAAAAAATCAAGGCGTGCATACCAATCACCTCCTCCTGAAGTTGGACTGAAGATTAGCCGATCACTAAAAGTTAGTTGGCTACCTTGCCTGACTTACTATGCATACCAAGCATGAAATTTTTCTTAATGCTTATTAATGTCTGTCTAAACTATAGATGAGGAGCAATGTCCACTATTGTGATCCTTTCTATATGACCTATCTTTGTTATTTCTAAGTCATACTTTTCAAGTATAGTTACTTCAGCCATTTCTTGGATGTAATGGATCTGTGTGTCCTGTGTTTGCAACCAACGTCATTTCCTTCTCCATGTACAGATTGTGTTTCCTAGAATATTAAACTGATAAAGAGAGTGAGCATGCTGAGTGCCCTAAACTCATGTGCACTCCTTCATTTAACATGTTATTCAACACCTTCACATTATTCCCTGTGCTGTCCTAGTTTTGGATGCTGTCTAGATTATAATTTATAAAGGTGCTATAACACGGCCAGGTCATGGTTTTAATCTTCTCTGTTTAGTTGGTTGATTGCAGAGTCTCAATGCCAAAACTGGACTTTTTAGCAAGAGAATGAAGCTTCTTCATCGTGATCCTAAGCTTCGTGCGCAAAGAGTGGCTGCAATTAAGGTATGGGCTGTTTAAAGATTGATTTCTCCTTTAAACCTTTTTTTTTCAAGTACCATATCTTGAAGTTTGAAGGTACAAGAATGTCTTGTTCTCAACATTAGTTCTGTTGGTTACTACGGGCCTTAATCTGTAGCCTAAGGAACTCACTCTGGGTTTTACTGCATGATTGCCCCCATGCTGTTTGGATGCTCATCAGGATTGAGAACTTGCAACTCTACTTTTGGAGCTCAGATTAGACTATGTGGTTGCCGGGAGCATTTTACCTATTAGTTGGCCGACCCTGTGGTTCAAGCTGAAAAAGTAAATTAGGCTGTGGTGTTTAATAATTTGTTTACTGGATAACTTGCCATGGATGGATGGACTTTTAACTGTCAGGACTCTCTTTAAATTATGTGGAAGGAGAGTACAGAGCCATTAGTTTTTAACAGAATAAGAAATGTTATTTAGTGCACAGTTTTCAAATTGGTTTTACATAAACAATGCAGAAAGCCAAAGGAACTGCTGCTGCAAGGAAGCATACTTCTGAAGCTTTAAAAGCATTTTTTAGTGATCCAGAAAACCGTCGCAAGCGAAGCATAGCTATGAAAGGTCAGCACTCATGACATCCCCTAAAAATTTACTAAGAATAGTTCTTATTCCTACTTCTATGCTTTCACTGTTGTTTTCCTGAATGCACACTGTTCTGTTTTTAACTGACTTAATGTTTAGCATTCATATACTACTACGGCATTCACTCACATCTGCAGTCTGCAGATGTCTGCAGATGTCGTATTAATACTGCATTTCTTCTCAGATGTACTTCTATTCGTCTTTCATGGTGTCAGTTTTCACTATATGAAAATCTTGTAAACTGTAGGATTTCCTTGATTAAGCCGAACCTGTGATGGAAAGTTGTCACCCAATTCTGTTGTAGATATTACTGCCTTGAGAGTATCTATTCCAGAGAATTAGTTATTGGCAGTTAGCTCTGGCTTATATAACATTGCAAGCATTTTATCTTTAACTGTCACTACGTATTTGGTTATGAACTCCACAAGTTTTGATTTATCGGATAAACAATGATCAGCGTCCCAAACACTTCTTTGAGAGTATTGTTAATGTAATTTTTGCTAATATTTTCATTGGGTTGATACCAACCACTTTTTTTCAATACAGGAGTGAAATTTTACTGCACGAATTGCGGACGAGAAGGGCATAGAAAACACTACTGTCCGGAGCTAAAGGATAGCTCGACGGTCCGGCAGTTTAAGTGTCGGTTATGTGGGAAAAAAGGCCACAACAGGAGAACCTGTCCGAAGTTGAGAACAAGCAAGCGCGGAGGCAAAGTTATTAAGCATCACCAATGCAAGATATGCCGGCAATGGGGCCATAATCGCAGGACATGCCCTCAAGTGGCTGGTGTAAAATTAGTTGGTGCTGATACAAAGAGAGGACATCTTGTTTCTAAGAAAAGAAAATATACTTGTCAAATGTGTAGGAAAAAAGGACATAATGTAAGGACATGTCCGAGAAAAAGAGACTAGTCCTCGTGATGAAGATTCTTGTGGATTAGCATCTTGAAAAAGTTTTCCCTTTGGATAGGAATGTTGGAGGAATTTTCATTGATTTCTTGATTTTGGATTTGCCAATTTACATCTTACACTATATAGTGGCCCTTTGGCGTTCCCATTTGGGGACCCAAATGATTTTTTCCAGACTGAAACTGGATTGTTGGTGTTTGGTAAACACCATTGGCAAGATAGAAATGAAGAAATGTTGGGTTGCAAAAGTGGAATTTTGCCCATTTCCCCAATGGTCCAAAATGGTCCATTCCCAAGAT
>NBIL01130487.1:0-16131 GCA_002752925.1 Viola pubescens var. scabriuscula | reverse complement strand
GTACTATTGATGAGCAGAAGGAAAGTTGCATCAGCCATCATTAGTTGAGGTAGAAGTAAAGAGTGGATGGTAAAATTGAAAGTGCAAAATAAATAAATTTACATGAAGCAAAAGATTCCACTTTTGAGGAGGAGTTGAGTTGGGAACTTGGGATGAAATGGAAGCAGCAAGTATTGTTTGTTGTTTCCCACAAAGTCTTATTAATAAGTGGTTGGTGGTGGTGTGGCTTTTCATTTTCTGCAGAGAAGTCCCAATACTCAGATTCCTGGATTTCTTTTTCCCTTTAACATGTTCCATGTTTTTTCAGCTCAAAATCAGGTATTCAACACCACCCATTCCCTTTCCTTGTGTTATGCGTGTGTTTGATTGTTCATTTGCTGTTCGCGAGTAGAAACAGTTTCGAACACCCAACAGCTTAAAACTTTCCACTTTTTGTTTGTTTGTAAGGTTTTAGTATTTGGGAATTGGATCTTCTTTTTCCGGAATTCGTTCTTGATCATGCTGCGTTGGATGTGAATGATTCCGTAGCTCCGAAATCCACTTTTTCAGTCTTTCTTGATTGTGTTGTGTGGCCGGTGAAGAAAGACAGCAGCTTTTGGGCCGTCTAATTCAAGAATCCCAGATTTTATTCCTGGGGAAGTCAGTTTACCTTTCCAGTTTGAGTTTATTGTTGTAATGCACATTATACATGAAGTGGTGATGGAGAAGCCGAGCAGTTTTAAGGCACCCAAAATAGAAAGACAGCTGAGTTTTGGGGGAGTAGCTACCGATAAACAGAAAGTGTTGGAAAAACATGCTAGTTTTCGCGGGGTGACAGAAACTCAATCCAGCTACCGCCGTGTGATGGACAGACACCCCAGTTTTCGTTCCGCACTGGAAAAGCAGAAGAGCTTCCGTGGCTTCATGGAGAAGCAGAAGAGCTTTCGTACAGTGATGGAGAGGCAGCTCAGTTTTATCGGTGGTGGTGAGAAGAAGAAGGGCAAGGACTCTCCTGGAAAAAGAGGCGACTCACAGCTTCATTGCGCTGCTAGAGCAGGGAATTTGAGTAGAATTAGGGAGATTCTTGAGAACAGTGACGATAATGATTTGAAGGTTTTGTTGACAATGCAGAATCAAGAAGGTGAGACTGCCCTTTATGCCGCAGCTGAAAATGGGCATGCTGAGGTAGTTGCAGAGATGCTGAAATACATGGACCTGGAAGTTGCATCCATTGCAGCTAGGAATGGTTATGATCCATTCCATGTGGCAGCAAAGCAAGGTCATCTTGGTAAGTAAGATTACTGTTGCTTTGGTACCAACTTAAAATCATGCTTCTTACTAACAATTGCTAACACAGTTACTGGTGAACTAAATGAAAAAATTATTGCATGATACCATAATTCTATCTGTTGATTTTGCTCTTATCATGCTATCAATTTCTTTCAAGCATACCCTGATAAAACACAATGACCTCAAATAAGTATTATGTTAATTGGATTCTGCAATTTTATAGGACCTCGAAAGGGTTGTGTTAAATATATTTCTGGTTTTGCTATGAATCCAAGCACTAGCCACACCTTCAACCCAAGAATCTGTTTCCTCCATTGGGGCCTTCTTAGCCCCATGTCCATGGATGTCACAATAGTTTTACACTGCCAGTGAATTTATTGCATCCATGATAAGCTTCTTTTGCTCCTTGACGAAGGCTTAAAGTTATCTCTTCTAACTTCATCTGTTTAACCTTGCAGGGGTGTTGAAAGAACTTCTGCATATATTCCCTAACTTGGCCATGACTACAGATCTATCCTGTACAACTGCCTTACACACAGCTGCCACACAAGGGCATATAGATGTAGTCAATCTCCTTCTAGAAACAGACTTACATCTCGTTAAGATTGCCCGGAATAATGGTAAGACTGTCCTTCATTCAGCTGCAAGGATGGGGCACCTGGAAGTTGTGAGGTCACTCCTAAGCAAGGATCCAAGTTCTGGTTTTAGAACTGACAAAAAAGGACAAACTGCACTGCACATGGCTGTGAAAGGGCAAAACAAGGAACTTCTGCTGGAATTGCTAAAACCTGACCCTGTCGTTATGAGTTTGGTAGACAATAAGGGAAACACAGCATTGCATGTCGCTATAAAGAAGGGTCGTACTCAGGTGATTCCTCATTTCTTAAAATCTTTTTTCTTTTCTGGAAAATATTACTTGTGAATAAACATTTTGGATGTTTTGGCAGTCATCATATGGTCTTGTCACTATGCACTCCCTGAAAATATTACTTGTGAATAAACATTCTGGATCTGTTGGCAGTCATCATACGGATGTTGAGATCTCTAACAGTAGTTTTTGTAATTTCAACTTGTTTGTGTCAAATGATGAAGTATTGATGTTGAGATCTCTTTCAATGGTTTATGCTTTTAACTTCTTGTTAATTATAATGGTGTTGAAAATTTAAATTGTTTAGTGTCAGATATGATTATTTGGTATTACTGTCAGTATTGCCACTGAAGCCAATTTTCTACATGCCAACCATCATTTGCCTTGCAATGTTCTGGCATATACCTGTTCTATTGTTTTTTTTCCCTTTTTTCTGAATTTTTTGAAAACTTGAAAGGCAAATTCTTTCGTTGAGGAATTGAGGAACAGATCGATGTCAATGGTGGAACTAAAAAGGAAAAGGAATAACTTTTGATGCGGTTTCTCGAGACTAGGATTTTGTTTCTACTTTTTTCTTTTAAAAAATAAATAAAAAATAAGCATTACTGAACAGATCTTTTCCAGTTTATATGATGCAAAAACTGCCGATGATAAGCTACAGTCTCTTTATCCTTTAATTGAAAGATAATTTCTCTCTGCTTAGCAAATTGTACTTAGATTTTGCATGATGTAATTGCAGAATGTGAGGTGTTTGTTATCACTTGGAGCTGGAGGCATTAAAATAAATGCTACTAACAAGGCTGGAGAAACCCCGCTTGACATTGCAGAGAAACTAGGAAATTTAGAACTTGTCGCAATTTTAAAGGAAGCAGGAGCCACCAATGGAAAGCCTGCAAGTACAGCAAAGCAGCTTAAGCAAACTGTAAGTGACATAAAACATGATGTCCAGTCCCAGCTCCAGCAGACCCGTCAAACTGGTTTCAGGGTCCAGAAAATAGCTAAAAAGCTGAAGAAGCTCCACATTAGTGGCCTCAACAATGCTATAAACTCTGCAACTGTGGTTGCTGTTCTTATTGCGACTGTTGCTTTTGCTGCCATTTTCACTGTCCCTGGCCAGTATGTTGAGGAGAAGACTAAGGGGGCATCAGTTGGGCAAGCCCATATAGCAACAAACCCTGCTTTCTTGGTCTTCTTTGTGTTTGACAGCCTGGCATTGTTCATTTCTCTGGCAGTTGTTCTAGTCCAAACATCAGTCGTAGTGATTGAACCAAAGGCAAAGAAGCAGCTTGTATTTGTTATTAACAAGCTAATGTGGCTGGCCTGCCTTTCCATTTCAGCTGCTTTCATTTCTCTTGCCTATGTAGTTGTAGGTAAGCACTCGAGGTGGCTTGCCATCTATGCAACAGCGGTTGGTGTCTTAATCATGGTCACAACCATTGGCTCCATGTGTTACTGTGTCATTTTGCATAGGATGGAGGAGTCAAAATTGAGGAATATAAGAAAAGCTGAGAGTCGATCGCGTTCTCACTCAATGTCTGTGGAATCAGAGCAAGAAATTTTGAACAGTGAGTACAAGAGGATGTATGCACTCTAGAAGGCTCAGAATTGAGGGTACCAAAGCATTCTTATGGCTTATTGAACTAATCTAGATCATGAAGTAGCAGTTTATGTCCATGATACACGCACACTACACTGGTGACTGGTGTGACTGGTGAGTATACAGCTGAATGTGAGAACGGAGTTGTATTTGATTGACTGGCTATTAGCTAATACTAAGATATGAAGGAAATGTGGCTTTAATGGAATCACTCTCTTTCCGTTCTTGCTCTCTAAGAATTTCTGCAAGTTAACTGGCTTTCAGAACTGGAATTGATGCCGGCAGTTACAAATCTGATCCACCGGGGTACCCAAGAGCGAAGTCAATTCAAGTTTATGTGACGGAATGAAATCTGTTGTATTGGGATCTCGAACCCACACTTTTTAGGCAGTTCCTATGTATATATCCAAAACAATAGTCATTTTGATCCTCTGTTCGATTTCTTTAAAAAAGAAGAGAGTTTACCTTGGTCTTTTATAATATAGAAACTGTTACAATGTTTCAGCTACAAAGGCATGAGTAAAGAATTTCCCACCTGAAAAGTACAATAAGCAAATTCTGATGCTTGAATCGAACCTATCCCAACATCTATCAAGAGGACAAGCAAAATGCCACAAGTATTTACATCAGATTAAGTATCCTCAGTGCTGCCTCAAGGGAGATGTATCTACCTGAGCCCTATTCTACCAATCTTGACTTGTATACTCAAAGTTTGCCCACATTTCTAAGATCATCAGGCGCATCAGGGGACCTGGTAAGCTGCCTAAGTTCAGGCCGGTGAGCTGGACCATTTTGGTTTGCATCAGCGGAACTGCTTAGCTGCCTAAGTTCTGGCCGGTGAGCTAGAGCGTTTTGGTTTGCCTCAGATGAACTACTTAGCTGCCTAAGTTCAGGCCTGTGAGCCGGACCACTTTGGTTTCTCCTACCACTGTCAATACGTACAGGCTTGGCAGAGAAGCAGTGTCGAACATGGATGCAATGACTACTAGTCTCTGTTGAGCTACCTTGGACACTGATAACCAAAATAACTTCCTTATCTCGTGTGTCTTCACACCACCAGTTTTGTGGGATGCCATCGACAAACTCTTCTAAGGTATGAAACTCTTCATGATGTACCATGATGTCGACAAATTGATCTGTTTTAATTATACCAGCTGCTGGTGTGACCTATGTTTAGACTCGCATGAGCAAAACAATCACTACTTATTTACTGCAAATCAAAACTTAAAACAGTGCCAAACTTAATATCTTTGGAGGATATCTAAGCAGGCCTTGCGGCACACACAAAAAGGAAAGGAAAAGTACCTCAAGCCACCGTGGGAAGCCATACGAGCCTCTTGAACGATAATGGACCTCATCTCCATCATCCTTGAGAGTGGATTGACCTTCACATGAAATTTTGAACATAGCTTTTTCTTTGGCACATTTGTTGGTGATACGCAGCATGAAAGTATCCTGGTTTTGGAGGACAATGTTGTTGGTGTTGACAATGGTTTTGGGCACATAACGTGCATCTTCAAGCAAAGAACTCACTTTCTCATTGGATTTCATAATTTCCCCAAGCTCTTCTCTCCTTACTGACCTATCAACATGAGCAATTTGAACATGAAATTTACAACGAACAGGTTTGTGATCACTCTCCGTGACATCCATGCAAGCTTCATACCTGTCAGAAAGGGACATCATCTATCACAACAACAAATAACAAAATGAGGGAGTAAAAAGAGATTCAGAGATTGTGACGTACTGAATTATTGATGAGACCACAGGGCATTCTAAACTGCATTCAGACACTGAAGCTGATCGATTATCACGATATATTATTCTGTCACACCAGGCTGGAATGCGTTTTTTCTCCCCCGAATCATATCCTGTGATGCACATTCAAGAAAAAGAAAAACATTACTTCAATGAAGTCATGATTGAGACAATAGCATTCCATTTTAAAGATTTTTAGAGATTCCTGCATCTGGGTCCATATACAGAACTATGAAGTGTTAAACAACTGGTTTACGTAATTGACATGGAAATTCCCATCAACTCAATGGTATTTTACCTCCTAAACCTGGCTGGTGTCTCGAAAATTTATAAGTTGGAGGGAATGTGATTATTGCCTCACGCATTCCTTGAAAGACTTTTCCTCCTTTCATCTCTGCTCTTAGCTGATCTTTTTCTCTAAGCCAATCAAAGCTTCTCTGTGAAACGAAGTCCCTTGCTTCATCGTAAGATATGCCAAAAAGACGGTAATTAAAATCACCAAGGAACACGACCATATCTGCTTCTGATAAATCAGGCTTCAGATCTTCAGTGTTGACACCAGCATTCTGTGAACACCATGGAACTCATAGGTCATGGAAAAAAAACTAAAAGTAATTGAAAAGGCTGTGGTAGAAAAGAAAAACTAACATTTGCACCCTTAAGCGTCTGAGAAGCAGTTGCCACACCAGCTGCAATAGATAGGACCAGTGGCAATCCAGAAATATGAAGCAGCCAAAATAAATATATTGTGAAGGCAAGAGAGCAACACAAAAACAGGAAGCGCACCATACCAGATGCTGTAAGATTTGATGATCGGCTAAAGACCATTGTTCGATAAATGTGATCAAAATCAGCATTGCGGCGATTGACTGCTTCCAAATGTGCGGCCAAGTGACAATTCACAAAGCACATTATGCGATCAAGAACTCTGATTCTCAAGCCTACACCTCCCTGCAAGGATAAGTCAAAGAAAGGCTTGGAAACTCAGCAATGGCATTGGTTTTATATATGCCAATGGAAACCAAGGTTGTTAGCGACAAGGAGTGCCTGTTGCGTGTAAGATTCTTATAAGAACAGCTGCAAGTATTAAAATGCTAAGAGACAAGGATTTCGATATTCAACCATGCTAATTTGAAGGGCAGAAAAATTTAATACTCCAAGCATGACTAAGAAGCAATGTGAAGGTGCTAAGTGCTAAGTGCTAACCTTGTTGCCAATAGCACGCCCGAAGCCGCATGGAACTGCTGCAGCATCAACATCCCCTACGTGTGTTCGGAGATTCTTTCTTACCCTTAATTAAGAAATCAAAATATAAGATGTCAATAAAAAAGTGTAGCAAACTCTAGAACAGCAAAAAAAAAACCTAAGGTGCTTCGCCACGGAAAGGAATGTTGACCTATAGCTTTGTTACTAACAAGCACAGATTCAATGAGCAACTCACCAACCGGCTTTAAAGGATGGGAGTGAGGGAAGGGCGATTGTGGGTTCAATCTGTCCCACACACCCATTTACAGGGAAAGTAGGGATAATCAAGGATTATGGTGGCTTATAGAAAAAAAAAAACAAAAAGTGAACTGACTAACATGTAATTACCTACCAAAGAGAAATCAGCAAGCCTGCCAGTTGCCGAGAACCCATACGTTCAAAAGTTTTTCCTTCTTCTACGGCCTTCCCTATAGTATCCAACCACCAATGTCCAACAGCGCTTCCTTCAAGTCCAACCTATAGTTCACATATAAGAGTAAACTAAGAAAGTTCAAATCATATTTACAATGCATCGTAGACAGACAGACACGCACCGCAAATAATAAAATAAAATAAAAAAGAAACAGTTGTGAAAATTGAAGTCATAAACGTGATTTGTTTATAGTGGCGTGGTATGTGTGTAGGTCAAGCAATTACATCATAGTCAAAGTATAGCAATTGATAATCCAAGTAAACAAGAAAATGATTAATTTGCAACAGAGCAGGTAATCAACTTCTATAGTTAACTCAATCTTACAGTTTCTTTTGCAGCAGACATTGCAAGAAAACCAGCACCCATCTCTACCTCTTGCAGTCCAACAACAATTATACCAACATCTGAAACAGAAGAACCCAGCCATGACAAAAGTCCATCATGTGAAGCTCTTCCTTGACCAACATTCCATGTGCCAACCAATATCCTGAGATTGTCCCTTCTTGTATATGACAATTCTTTTCCAGCCAAGCCAGCCCGTATTATGTTGTCAAGTGGAGCAGGAGATGAGATGTTCCAACCACGTATGCCACCATGGGTGGCCAAGCTAAAAATGTGCCCATTTCCAACAGCCAATTTAAGCACAGGATTACTATGACCGACCCAAACTGCCACAAGATTTCCCTCAAGATCTAGCACTTGGATAATACCGCTCAAGTAGCCCACATATATTCGGGTCCCAATAGTGCAAAAACATTGGACAGCACTAGAGTGATGAGTAAAATCCTGCAAACGATTTCCATTTCCATCCCACTGCACAAGAAGACCATTTGTGCATCCACTCCAGATCATTCCATCCCCAGTTAGCACTAGTGCTTCTGTTCTCTTGTTATCTTCTCCAAAAGCCCCTGCTCCCCTGGTTGCAACTCGACGAACAGCATCTGCTGCTCCCATCAAAGCATTACGTGACCGTTGCAAAAAGCCCCCTGATTTTTCCTTTTTGGTTGCAGAAACAAATTTGACCTTCATCTCGTCTTCTGGCTGATCTTGAGATTGGTTTGATGGCAGCTCAGCTCGATTCTCAATTTGACCATCAATATTAAATACCTTCAAAAGCTCTTTTGTACGAGCATCCCTGAAGAAGCTAACACTTAGAAAACTTCTATTTAACTTTGAATAATATAATAACCATTCAGAGGGATAGAAGGCAACAAACTCAAAAAGAGTTTCTCATATAAAACTTTCAGTGACGAAATAGATAAAATTGGGGAATGAAAAACGTTTCATTCTTCTACTTCTGTGAAGCTCTCCATGATATCAGCTTTAACAAAAGCTGAGGTCTAAAATATGGAAACAATATCAAACCTTTGCAAAATATGCTTAATCAAAGAGAAACTCCAAAGTCATAACTCAGTTAAAAGTTTTGAACTTGCAGCAAATTGCAAACATACCAAAGAGAGAAGGACACATGCTGAGCACACCAAACTTTTGCTCTGACATCATCAGATAACAAACACTTCACATCTGAGGATGATATGCTACATGCACCATTCACAGTGACTTGGCTCCTAAGGTCAATGTGTGACCTCTCCACCAGTAAAGCTGCCATGTGTTTTTCCTCTGATGAAAGAGAGAGGGATTTTTCTATGGTTTCCCATGGCCAGATCTTAATAACGCCACCCTCCGCACCTGACCAAAGATCACCTGAGCCAAAGCAAAACAAATTTTCCACTGATTTTTTTTAAGTAGTAGAAATTGGGAAGAGAAACAAAAAAAGAAAAAGTGGATCAAAATCTCTATGCACAAACAATGCCTTTCTTTTAATGGGGAATGTGTACTTGAAAACTGAGGACCCTCAGATAAATAGGATATCTACCAAAGGAGTAACTCTGCATCCATTAATTACCCAAAATAATACATCAATTCTTCTAAAACTGCTAGAATATAGAAAACAATGCCGTATACCCACCAATATCACAACAGTCAATAAGAATGCTAATAGCTACACATCTAAATGAAAATGGCAAAAGCAACAAGTTGCTCAAGAACTAATAGCAGGACATAATAACAACATTGACAGCAGGGTTGAAGCAACGATGGTAAGCAAGTGTTGGAGAGCCTAACAGCGCATGGAATGATGGTTGTAAATTTGTGCATGAAAAAAGCAAAAGAGAGGCGGGGTAATGTTACCATAAGAGCTCATGACCATTGAAAGAACAGGACCCTTATGAGCCTGCCAGGACAATCCTTCCTTGAAAGGGGTATCGTCGCTCAAAGGTTGGTCCATTTTCCAGGAACGGATCTTTCCATCCTTATGCCCGCTCCAAACCAACTTGCTGGCACCGTCAACTGTCAAACACAATGTGGGTGAGGCATTCCCTGACTCGTGAAAGGGGGCGGCATCCTCATCGCCCCGCCTGACCCTCCCACGTAACCCGGAGCCTGCATCATACAAATGGTCGAAACTCCAAAAGCGGACCCCGCTCTCTTGGCCGGCCCAGAGCTGCGTCTTGGTGCAGGCAATGTTGCGCAGGAACCTATTGACCTGGGTTTCGCGGAGGGGGTGTGGCCTGAGTTCGAGGCAGGGGGGGCGGCCAGGGTGGACAGCGGAGCGGGGTGGGGGCTTGAAGATTCCAGTGGCCCCGCTGGCAACGAAATCGGGCAAGGGTTGGCAAGGGGGGAGGTGATGGTCGGAGGAGGAGAGATACTCGTCGGCGGAGGAGGAGGAGTAAGGGAAGAAGTCATCGTCGGAGGAGTCGGAGGCAGAGGCGGAGGCGGCGGGGATGTTGTCGAGGCTATGGTTGCGGACTTTGGGGCGGTGGCTTTTGTTGGAGGTGGAGGTAGGGGCACGGAGCTGCTGACTGTAGGAATGGATTTTGCGGTGGGGAACAGGGACGGGAGAGAGGGCAGCCAAGGCTTCTCGGTCTTCGTCTTCAATGGGATCGGTGATTCCCATTGGTGGTGGTTACGGTTATGGTTATGGGCTATGGTTATGATTGTGGAAGAGGGATAACCAGGTACTATTCTGTTCTGGTTGTTGAGATTGGATGAGAAGGGGAATAAGCATGAGGATGTGGAGATCCGAAACAAAAGAGGAAAAAGAAGGAGCTTTCTGAGATTTCGGGGGAGTGTGCGGACACAAACCGTTTTACCTTTCCCCATCCTTTTCTTTCTCACTTCATCATCAATTCATCATGCCTTGCCGTTGCATTTTATTTCAAAATTCAAATCCCTCTCTCCAACCCTTCCGCGCCATCTTCTTTCCCAATACTTCCACTTCCATTTCCTTTTTAATAAATAAGAATTCTCACCCAATATTATACTCCCACTGTCTTCTAATAATCGTAGGTTTTGCTATAGTAGTAAAATTTAAAATAATAATATTTGATCTTATTTTATTCCACATTGTTTCATTGTTTTTCTAATTTTCACTCAAATTACCACACCATCATTAAATTGGGTTGATATAGAAGGGTTAATTTGTCATTTTTATAAAATATATGTTTCGGAAAAGCTAAAATGACAAGAAGAGATGAACTAGAAAATCCGTAAGTTAGCGATAATTATTAGAAGACGGAGGGAGTATTAATAATCAAGGATTGCAAAATTCTACTCACATAACCTTAAAATGCCGGACAAAAAAAAAATTATATAATTATAACGTGGTACACTTCACCCATTATAGTTAAAAAACGTACAATATAAGTTCAATAGTTTCCTGAAAGTTACAATCTTAATATTTTGAACACTTAAAATATCCAAAATAAATGGTAAAAATTGTAAAAAAAATATGAAATCTAGACAAAAAAAATATAACTTATATCGTAAAATTGAATAGAATGAAAAAATTGTATTTTAATTTATTATTTTTTAAATATTCAACAAAAAAGGTTCTCTTTATTTTTTTATTTTTTAGTGGGGCGAACTCTCTCATTTTTTATATATTTCCTCAAACTTGTATAATTTTTTGAATTATTTTACCATTTATTTTGATATTTTTAACCACTGGAAATGTTAATATTGCAATTTTTAAAAAATTATAGTTTTTACATTACAAGCTATTAAAATATAAATTGTTAAATGAAATATTTTATAAATTACAAGTTTTTTTTATAATATAATTTACCCTAATTTTAAAGTATGAGGTATGCACTTTTGTAGATGAATATGACTTATAAATACCACTATTATTGAGTTCTACTCCCTCCGTATCAAACTAAATGAATTTTTTTTGGTGTTTCATATTAAAACAATCGCTTTTCATACTTTTAGGCTTATTTTTCATCTGTTATATTTATTGTCTTATTCTAACTCTTCATACCTCTTGTTTTTTTTTAAAATACCTCTTGTTGATAATAAAAAAAGTTAATAAAATTACACAAAATAAGTTAATAGAAAATAGTAAAACATCATTTAATTTAAAAATAAATAAAAACTCCAAAAAAATTTGTCAGGGAATATTATTTAGGGTTAATTGAAGAAAGACACCATATACTATCGCGAAAAATAGACTTCTCCCCTGTATTTTTAAAATTTTATTCTACCTCCCTAAACTCTCGGTCTCCGGCAAGTTGCCCCCTACCATTAAATTTGACTTTTAAAATTAACAGATTATCTGCTGCAAAAGTTTTTTTTAAAAAAAACCTATTTTTTAGGTAATTATGTATTAAATATTTTAATTAATTTTAAAAATTCAGAAAAATAATGTAATTAATTTTTAAAAAAATCAGAATAATGTAATTAATCTGAAAATTCTGAAAAAAATAATGTAATTAATTTTAAAAATTCAGAAAAAAATTAAAAATTAAAAATATAAGAAAATAAAATTAAAAGTAAGAAAAATATGAAAATATAAAAATTAAAGAAACATTTCCAGCATTTTCATTTCTTATTTTCTTATTCCTTAATTTCTTTCTTTCTTTCTTTTTCTTTTCCATTTTAAAAAAAAGATTATTTCATTAAAAAAATATTCTTCTCTACCTTTTACCTTTTACCTTTTACCTCTCCTTAATAACTCTAATCTCATCTCTTTAAATTTTTTCCAGTTTTTCTTTTTCCCTTCTTTTACAGTCTTGTGGTTAATTAATTAAGTTAATCAACTAATTGTTCTCCACTCTCGGGTTCACACCGATTATTCTGTTCGTCTTCCTCAACCTCATGATTGGCACCATTGCCATCACTTCAACCTTAGCCACCTCCACGCCCAAACCATAGTTTTGCACTTGATCGAAAATTTAAAAGAGGTGGAATAAAATTTTAAAAGTACAAAAAGGAGTCTATTTTTCGCGATAGTACATAGAGTTTTTCTGCAATTAACCGTATCATTTATACGAGTGTTGCACAAATAAAAACGTCCAAATGCTTCCTTCGAACATAGTTTTTCTCTCTTTCTTATTTTAACAAAAAACCAAAGAGTAATCAAAGTGAATGATGTGGACAATACTATAGTCCTTCATATATGAATCACGATCAATCAACTCTTCAATTACAGATGATGTAAAAATCCAGATGCTCCATCTTTTAACAGTACTTTCATAGTAAAGATTGCCTTAAAGGCATCTTCCATCTTGCAAGCTTCTCTCTCCCCTGTAAATGTTAAGGGAACCGTCTCTTAGTTATGTTAACTAAACAAATACCCAAAAACAACTTCATCAAGGAAATCAGCGAGCCGGAAAGGGGAAACACAAAGTCTATCCACAAGGATTATGCATCTGTGCTCAACAGTTTCATTTCACCACACTTGATTCACGTTTTTCACTCTGAATTTTGAGACTTCAACACACTACTAAATTCTATTCATGTGGCACTTAATAAGTGGCCATAGAGCAGCTAGACATCCTAGCTGAAACAAATCACCAAATATTGCACTTTGAGAGTCACCATGCTAATTGCTTTTGCAAACAGGAAATCACAATTAAAACCAACAAAACCATCATGTATATACCTTGCGAGGTCCAAAAGCTAGTTCATTATCAACAACAGATACTGCCTTGAATCCCATGGGATGTAACACCTCTTCATAACTACACATGGAGAGAGTTTATTATTCTTCTTCTTTTTCTGAATAAAAGGATTTAGAAGAAAGATAAAATTTCATTAATAAATGGAACAAGGATAAAAGGGAAAGTGTGAGTGAAAAACAATAGGAGGCAAAGAGGGAAAGATAAGTACTCAGAAACTGATACTTTGTATGGGGGTCCACCAGTATGATCACTGATCTGCCACATCATTTTAGATTTCATTAGGCACAAATCGTAAAAGTTAGATTACTATGAAGGTGAGGTAAGTATCATCTGATTTACTAAGAAGAACTAATCAAATGAAGACTAGATGATCTGAAGAACACAGTTATTCACCAGTTGCATGTAGCATATATACCTCCATACTGAACAGAAACTGAAAGCTAGTGTACTGTAGTGTGCTTCTGAGATTTGCCAAATAAAGTAGAAAAAGATCTTTCTAAATTGAAAAATTGATAAGGAGAGCAATCAGTAAAAGATTTTTGAATGGGCGTTATACCGGAAAAATGAGTGTTATGAGTTCAGCATTAGGTTTCAAAAGATGCCGGATTTGGCTTGCCCATCTTGGCCTCATCTCTGGTTCAATGGCACAAAAGAAACTGCATGCAGAATATCTGAAACCCTGTTACTGCCAAGCGATTAGGAAATCCTTCTAACGGAGTAGAAAAACCTGATGCCAAGTTGACTTACGTGTAGTCAAAAACAAGATCAAACAACTCAGGTGGGTTCCAATTGAAGAAATCAGCAGTTAAGAAAGTAAAATAATCCACATTCGGGGATGAGGATGACAACTGCAGGCGACCGACCAAAAAATTGAAGGAGGAGTTAGATTTAAGGGAGACGGTTTCATAGAATAGAACTGAAGAAATTGACTTACAGCAGTTGCTTTCTTAATTGCAACGTCTGAGATGTCTAATCCAACAACAAAGCGTTCTGGGCATGCAATTGCAACCACATCATAACCCTGAGGAATGGTAACACATAGTAGGAATGAGCATATAACAGCTTGCTAAGCATTCCTTGTTTGTAAAAATGAAGGTGAAAGGTGAAAGGATAAGCAGAGGTGGTAAAAGTTACAGCGCCACATCCAGGGATTAAAGCCCTCCCCTTAGGAAGGGTACCAGTGCGATAAAGATGCAAGAGGATGGGAGTAGGTTGTCCTAAATCCCATGGAGTTAACCCTTGCTCCCAGCAGCTTTCCCATGCAGCTAAAATAAGTTAGTGAAGGACGAGTCGTGAGAAAATTGATGGTTGAAAGTACTAACTAGTATGAACTGTGAAACAATCAATGGTGAGTTTGACAGTGATGCAAGGAATTCAACAATTGACGCATTACAGTTGGAAAATAATACATGATGAGGAGAATCCCAAATAGCAGCAGTGATGCAGGGAATTCAACAATTGAAACAAGAAATTGATGCATTACAGTTGAAAAACAATACATGATGCATAACAGCAGAAGCCCAAATAACAGCAGTGAGAAAGTACTGTCACATGAACATGAGGGAGAACAAAAATGGCATACTGCATACCAGAAGGAGGAGAGGAAGAGGACGAGGAGGAGTGGGTATTGCTGGACAGGAGTAGTTGTTGCATCTCATAAACCTGAGGCTTGAATTTCATACCCTCCGCCTCCGCCTCCGCCGACTGAGTTGCTCCGTCTCCGCCTTCTTTCTTCCGCTCCATTCTTAGATTCCAGTTCCACAGCAGCCTCTTCAATTGAAGCGATCCCAATCCGAAGGGAAGGGATGTCACAGGCCCTAATCTACATAGCATCGTTGTTCACGGAGATGCATCATGTCATATCAGTACTTATTATCGTTACTAGCTTCTCATATCACAAAGCATAAAAGTATGACTGGTGAAGTCACCTAACTCCAAAATTGCAGCCAATAAAAAAACTCACTATTTTCCAACGCCGTGAATCGGTCAAAAGAAAAAAAGTAACCAGCTCTAACTTTTTAAAAAAAATAAATAAATTAATTAATAGTTGAAAGTACCCTTATACTATTCGCGAAAACAAAAAATTTCCCTGACTTTCAAAACGTTTAGACAGTGTTATCAGAACCAGATCGGACCGGCTGGTTCAACTGAAATTTTTAACCTTTCCGGTACGATTCAGCGATTGGATTGAAAATGCATATGACCCGGGTTCGACCGGACGAACCAACTGGTTTTTTACGAACCGGCGAACTGGCCGGTTCTCTGTCAAACCAGCTGGTTTGATAACGTGTCAAAACGACGCCGTTTTTCTTCTTTTTCAATTCTCACTTCATTTCCTCTATTCTCTTCGTGTTTCTTTTGAATCTTTTCTTTCTTCTGTTCTTATTCTTCACCTGGAGTACAAAGAAACAACAAACAAACCCTAGTCATTCATTGTCATCGCCGCCTCTGGTCAGGTGTCCCGTCGCCATCGCCATCGCCTCTGGTTAGGTGTCCCGTCCTCATCTGCTTATGTGTTTTAAACTTTTAATTTCTTAGTTCCAGCTGATTTATTTTCGGATTTTTGCACAATTAGAATGAATTAATTGTATGATTGTTTTCGGATTTAATTTTGGATTAGTTGTATGAAATGAATAATTGTATGATTATTTTCGGATTTGATTTTGAATTAATTTATGGATTAGTTGTATGAAATAGTATGAATAATTGAAGAATTAATTTGGGCAGCAAATCAGCTTTTAATTTGGGCAGTACTGGAATGAACCTAGATTGGTGGTTTGATGACTCGTTTGTTTTAATTTCAACTGAACTAAAGCTGGTGCTTCTTTTAATTGTTGTTGAATTGATGCTCATTTTAACTGAACTGATGCTTCTTTTAATTGTTGTTGAACTGGAAAAATTGAAGAATTAATTTGGGCAGCAAATCGTAAGGAGTTCTTCTAACATTTAATTTGTTCACACGCAATGATCAAAATTGTTGGCTAATTGTTATTTGTAG
>NBIL01130482.1:0-14094 GCA_002752925.1 Viola pubescens var. scabriuscula | reverse complement strand
GAAGCGCTTCCGGCTGAGAAAAGGAAGATGGCCTTGGAATCACCTCCACAGGAACCACATCGGCAGCAGCAGAAGCCGGTACATCATCTTCAATCTCCACCACTACTGGAGGAGATCTTACCACAAGAATAGGGGCAGCAAGCACATGAGGACTTTCCACAATTCTCTTCCGTTTGCCAGTAACTTTGGCCAGCCTAAAAAATTTATCCCTGGTACTCTCCATCCCGAGACCAAACATAGAAGCAAGAGACCCGAAAGCTATCCTCTCCGAATCACCAGGATGTGGATTAGCACTTGAAGGCGCTTCCGCTTCAAGCACGGCGACTGTTGACTCAACCTCTTGATCAAAGATCTCCTCACCCGGAAATTCCAAATAAATAGGTGGACACTTTCATCTCTCCACCGAGGAGCAATACTCACTATACCCCTACGGGCGTATAATTGAAAAAATATCCGGAAAAGGATAAGGGAAGGATTGGCGATACCGACAACATCACAGATCCTAAGAAAAGCATGAATGCAAGACCAGGAATTTGGGAACAACTAGGCTAGATTCAAATGATGCTGACTCAATATGGAACGCACTAAGGGATGAAGGGGAAGACGAAAACCATATTGGAACATCCTAGTATATAATACTCTCTTATTGCCTAAGAAATCACTATTCAGCCTAATATCGGCAGGGGCTACTAAAATCTGCCACTGATCGGGAAAAGACCCCCCAAAAGCATCTAATTCCGCTCTTAAGACACATAAATCCGTCAGAACAGTGGATGCGTCCTCAATTGCTTTCTCATTATGGCCCTGGGGTTTCTCCTGGGATTTGGTGCGAGCCATAATGTTTGCAATAACGGAAAAACCAACACAACAAATAGAGGAAGCGGTGCTAAAGAGTACCTGATTGAGAAAACGAGCGACAAAGACGGAAAGCGATAGAGTTGCCCGGAATCCGATTGCCGCAAGAACGATGAAAGCAGAAGATGAAAGAGAAAAGTATTTGAGAAAGAAACTGATTGCAAAAATGGAACAAGGCAAAAGAAAGATGGAATTTATATATCTCACAGCAATATTGTGTCGGTTGAATAGCCTACCAGCAAATGGCATGTGCCTTATAGCCAATAAGGAACTGATGCGTGGAAAAACACAATCATCCTCCGTCCTGATCAAACGCACTTGCAAACTCTTCAAATTCAAAACTGACAACAATACAGAATTCAAAGTGGGATGCTACATTTATGAATAAACGGTTACTTTCGCATGAGTGAAAAAGAGCCACGTGGGGAGACACCTGACACAGCAATCATCACAGCCTCAATGGCATTAATGACAGACTTAGAAGCACTTGTTGCACCATCCCGATACATACGGAAGATGGAAGAAGATAACGGAAACCCTTGGTAAACACTCGGGCTTATTTTCGTTTAGGCCTCTGATAATCCAAAGGCCTTTCTTAAGGCCCAATGTAGAGCCCACTATGGGTGGGTCCCATCTACAGTACAGTCCAGCCCAAGAAGCCATCCGGTATAAGCAATCCGAACCTTCCGGCAGCCGATTGCGGCAACCATACATCATCAACGGGGGGGTCTCATCAAAGGCATTATCCACTTAGAACTGGTACAAGCCGGTATGTGTCCCCCAAATCATCCGGCCCTGACAGGTATCACCGATATATATCACACACCATGAAACACTATCGGGTAAAGGGGCAGGTAACGGTTAAGCCGTACCCAAGTGACACGTGTCCCAGTAATAGCTCACCACGCTTCGAGTGATATGTGCCCTAAATGGCCCACAAGGTTGGCCTATAAATACCACCCTAATCCCTTCCTTAAAGGGATATGGACACTTGAGCCAAAAGATAAGCATACACGCGTATCAAGCGTTGCTACTATTAATTGTCAATCGTCATACTTATCCATAATTTTTTCATAAGTTCTGTTCACTTGAATGACTACTGACTTGATCATCGGAGCTTCTACGCCGGAGACCCCCTCCGACGTCTTGCAGGTGACTTGGCGGGTGACTTGGTGACAGCCCAGATCCATCTCCCATCGCAGCAGGTTACATAAAAGTCCCTACCTCCGGGCCGAGTACTATCAGTAAGGTTCATTTTAAAGACCATGTATGATAAATTAGGATAAGAAAGGATAAAAATTTGAATGGTCATTTTGTAGTATAAAACATATACGAAGAGCTTAAATATAATAACTTATAAAAAAATAATGAAACTTTAGAAATTATTATCCAGGAATTGAGAAATCTAGGAGAACCATGCCCCACAACCACAAAAAAAAACTACACTCATACTCTAACTACACTCACTCTTTAGTTTTTACTAATACATTTTAAAATTAATTTTTTTAACAAAATATGTATTACTTACTTTTGATTATATATTATCATATGCTCACGTCCAGCATTGTACGTGATGAGAAAACTAATTGAACTAAAAATATAAATTATAATGTGTATGTATGTAAAAATTATACATTAAATCAGAGTGGGGTCAAATGATTATGGATAACTAATTGTACTAAAAATATAAATTATAATGTGTATGTATGTAAAAATTATACATTAAATCAGAGTGGGGTCAAATGATTATGGATTCGTGCATGTAACTAACCTTAGTCTTGACAAAGCCGATACCATAATAGGGACTTGTAACCAATTAAACTTTTTGAATATTTATATAAAGAATTAGAGGGTTTAACTTAAACTAACGGTTATAACATTTAGGACCGGATTGAACAAAAAAACATTTTCAAGGATTAACTAAAATAAAAATAATAACCATAGTGACCCCTGGATGGTGCGTTTACCCAAGAATTTTGAAAATTTTCGAATTCTTAAATATTATTTTTTCAAATTCTACAACTTACATTATTTAATGTAAGTTGTATTAAGGTAATTAATTATAAAAATTAAATTAGTTAAGTACAGTAAACCAAAAAAAAAATTGTGAAAGATTTTTTTTATTTCTTTTACAATTAATTCCTCATCTAATTTAATTATTTACAATTAATTTCATTAATGTTATGTCACTTGATCATTCGTCTATAATTGAGTTATGTTTTGGCTAATAAACTTGTTCTCTTAAGAAAAGAAAAAAGACCAAAAGATTTTGCACTTTACAAGAAGGAAAACAGAAAACCATGATAGCACAATTACCATAAGAGATTCCATAAACCTTTAAACTGTTCTTTGTAACAACTACATCAATACCTGCCTAGTGGGATCCTAATTTACCCTCACATTCAACTCTAAACTAAAAAAAAGTGTTAGAAGATTCGCGTGTATATGTATATCATTCTTACTCGGTCTTCTTTGATCCGTATAGTTTCTCAACGGAGAGGCTCCTTAAAAGCTGTTTAGAACACACATTTTGAGCCTGTGTTGCATTCCTCACGCGATTGGCTCTGACCCAAGCAGGTTCCTGTAAAAGAAAGAGAATTAGAAGTCCGTGTCTCTCGAGCTTTTGCATGATGATTTAGGATTCTAGAAGTTAGTAACAAAAGTGTGAGGTTGACGTTGCAATCTTGATGCTATGATTACTGTAGGGAGGAAATCACCTCAGGAACAAAGCGAGAGAATCCAAATTTAATTAGGAGGAGAACATGCTCCATGACTAGAATGGCAGCAAGGCCAGGCTCTAATTTCCACTTCCCTTCCTGATCATATAACCATACCAGAAGTGCGGAGTTGGTGCAAATTGACATCACTATCAGAAACTGGAGTCAAATGATAGATGTCAGTACCAGCGACAATGATGGTAAAGCATAGTTTAAACCCAATTGCTTAGAGATCTCCATTTGAATGACAATAACATCTATTAATACATAAAAACTTATGTCCAACGTGTGTTAGCAGCAAGAGAAAAAGTCAACAGTCCTTCACTTCCTCTTACATTGCCAAGTTTCACGTCTTAGTTCCTTATCTGTTGACATATAGCATGATTTTACAAAATGATGACTCTTGGTTTTCTACAAAAGATATGAAATGGTTTGTCTTGACTTTTCACAACATGTTTGATATAATAGCCTTCCAACATATCTATTTATTTACGTAGGAGTGTCCCCAAATGGCAAAATCATTGGTCAGAGTTATTGAATCTAAAATGCCACACAAGCTATTATTTTAACATTGAAATATCACAACATTCGTAACATGTTTCCAACCTTGTTTGCTTGTAACATATTATTCCCCACCATCCATATTAATAGAACACTTCTCACTCTTAAATTGTCTATGCACTCCCCTTGAATGATTTGACCTTAGACCATGACAAATGCTTCAATAAAGTGCATATAACAAAGATTTGGGACCTTGATGTCAAATATGGAACTGCTGACAACGCAGCAAAGAAGCTTCTAGCAAAAAAATAAAGGTGACAACAAGTTTTGACCACCCACTCCCAATATCCGGGGAAACACAACTATTTCTATGCCTTTTTGCTCACTTTTTGCCTATAATTAAGTTGTGTAACAGTGTGACGTTTCCTAAAACAGTTGGAGCAATATAGCAAAATTTACATGTTGAGCATGCTCTTGATAGAAATTTCTGAATGGAATCATCAAGGATAAAAATACCTGAAATATGTTTAGCCAAGCTCCAATAGTGACAGCTGAACGAGGAACAGGCCTTTTCAACATGCTAAGCAGCCTCAGTGCATCTGTCCTAATTTTTGTGAAGCAGTTCTGCATTAGAAATTTCAACTTTAATTTCCTGTATGCTCCCATTAATTTAACAAAATCCCCAATTAGTTGAAAGCACCATCAAACATACCACAGCAGCAAAGGCAAACGCGAGGGGGAATGCACAAGCAAACATCATGATCATTCCAAATTGCAATGCCAGAACCAGAAACTCTGCACAAAGTTATTTAATTGTCAGCATTAAAAATCCCTGCATACATAAAAAAATTCTCTGGCATTGTGCTAGAGACTTTCTTCACCAAATATGATACCAGTAACAAATATATCAACTCATTATCACTTGGATATGCAAATCTACTTTAATGAAGGGCACCACAATAGGAACATTGCAAATTGTTTTAGCCTCATAGGATTGACATGCCCCATTTATGATATGATATTTTGCAAATGAGTAGTCCCTTACCATCAAAAAGGCCATCGAGTTCGTCTGCAACACTTGCAGAATACGTAGGTTTAAGGTACTCTTTCTCCACCTTGTAAGTGAAACGGATCTTTTCATTAAATGATCCGTCCTCCCGGTTCTTCTTGTTTCTGAAGACAGATTTAAAGATCAAACTGTGGTCCATGAAGTTGAAAACAATTGCAAACTTAACCAAGTTGAGAACAAGAAAAAAAGAGGGAAACATTTACCTGACAGCCCTAAATTTCTTATAGCTGTATTTGATATATGGTAGTGAATTTTCCAACAGATTTTCCAAAACCTGGATCACAATTTTCCAACCTTATGAACAACATCAATCCAGAAGGCTATGATTTGCACAATGAAAAGAAAACATCCTCCATACCTGATAGATAATCACTCGTTGAATCAAAACCTGACGAAGGGTCTTAAAGTTGCGATGCAAAAGGGCATGGTAGAAAACTCCAATGTATGTCTGCATAAAATAAAGGCCAAAAACCTGCACCACAAAGCAAATCCGTCAGGAAAGCTCCAACAGAAGGAGAAAAAGAAAAGAAGAAGGAATAAGTCTGAGCAGCAATGATTACTTTGTAGACCAGGCTGTCAGCCAGATATTCTGTATGGTCATAATTTTCGTATTGTATCAGCTTCATTGATATCTTGCCCCCAATCTTTGTAAAATACTGAATGAGAACAAGATAAAGAGCTGTCAGCCCAAACCTGAAAATTGAAGATTAGAAGAATGTCATCATGTTGGCGATAAAAGACAATAAGATGATGCATAGAAGAAAAACATAAAAGCGGATGGGAAAAGATTTAAGCCATGTGTTTAAAGCACTTGATGCAAATGAAACAGAACTAATGGGGAATATTATTGACATTGGAGCATGTGGACAGAAAAAGAAGAAAAAAGTAGTCTGAACCAAGTACAGAAGTCATGGCTTTCTTCACTGTACTTAAGGTAAGACGCAAGCTCAATTCAAACTGTCCTTAAAAGTACTGTTTCCCGTTCTTCATTTGAAGGAAACAGGAAGCGACAGGTATGGGTATTTCTACCTGGTGTGAATTCTGATTAAAGCAGAAAAAAACACTATCACATGCTCAATACATCATCCATCATTACTCAAACACACGCACAAACACACAAGTACTTTTCTTGGATGTATTTTTATAGTCTGCCTTAGATGAAGAAGGCATGCCAATCATGAAGTGATAAAAAGAACTCAATTGTGCAAGATAGATGATCTTACTTGACAACATCAGATTCCAGGACTTCATAAAGATGAGCATAGGCCAACTCAAATGGCAACTGGAGGCAGATTATACTCAAAATAACAACAGCATTGTTTCTAAACTTCAGGAGATACCCAAACCACTCAGATCTTTGATAAGCCTCTTTCTCTTTTGCTATGTCAGTCCCCAAATACTTTAGGACTTCTAGAGAAGACTGTAAGGAACTCCATTTGCCCAAAAATTTGTTTCCTTGGTTGGCATTAACTGAGCAATTTATCTGCCATCTACAATACCAACAAGGCAGTTCAGGAGGTATTGAAGAACATCAATGAAAAAGCAATCAGCAAAACGGGAAAGGGCTGTGACAGTGAACAAACTTGCCTGGCCAAAAGGGCAGAGTTTTTTCGTTTCCAGAACTGGAAAAATAATGCAGCCCATAATATTATACTTATGAAGAACACAGGGAGAACTGCTAACTGCAATGACCTGAAAAACAAAACTTGGTTCAAGCAAATGAATGAGTTATAAATACCCTACATGGTTCACATGTAATTTAAATGTAATGCAAGAAAGGTCAAGAGCCTTACCCAAAATCAACCAAGTGGACAATGAGCCCAACTGCAGCTGGAAAGAGCAGCCAACGTGTATACATTCGAAGGAAAGCAAAGTAGATGGCAATCTATGGCAAGTAATTTCCTGAATTAGAATCAATGACATAACCAACACTACATAAGGATGCAGTGGCATCACAGACACTTACTTTTAGCCCAAAATACATATACATTTCATCAATAGGTTGGTTTGTGAAGTTCCGCCAGTTGAGTACCCAATCTCTCATGAGCTTCTTCCTGTTTGTCTCATCTATGAACCAATGTTCATCCAATTTCAGAGTTTAGGAGGCATAAAGAATTGAGGTAGCTATAATATGTGAAACTTAACATACCATGCAGAGGAAAAACTTGTTTAACTATGCCTTCAATTTCCAGCCTCCTCAGTAAAGATTCCCCAACCTCCCAAAGAAATTCTTTATCATCCAATTTCATAGAGACATCTACCTTGCTCTTGTTTATCTGTAAACCTCAGTTTGAATGTAAAGTTATCAGAGATATGAATGACCTGTTCCAATTGGAAGGATAAGGCCACCATCGGCATGATATTGAGTTTTATGGCTTTAAAAACTTATTTATTTAAATATTTTTGCATGTAGTGGATAAGAAATGCTCATTTTTCTGTGCATTGGAGCAATGGAAAGCAAATTAAGAACGCTAAGGTCACCAAATTTATGAACATAAAATAACTTACAATCCCATGCAGCAAATATTCATAACAACGGAAACGCTCACACCAACTGAACAACGAGCCATCTGGCTGCTTCATGAATGCCTCAACCTCTTCCCATTCAAATTGCAGATCCATTCCTAAAATTGAGAATAGGACCGTATTTGTCTTATTGTACATACATAAGAAATCTTGTAGGAGTAGCACTACTGATTAAGAACATAATAGCATACAATGTTCAGGGAAAATCACTAATACAGGAGCGTGGTTATACTTACCTATGTATGTAGGCTTCTTCATTTGCAACTCTGCTGCTGCTCTCCCGAGTGTCTCAAGGGGTGCTGCCAGCTGAGGAGAAAATAGTTACAACTTGGTGAATTTCCTTATGGACTACTTAAATCAAGATAATTTTAGACGAGTAGTTGATATTCATCAGCTAAGATCATACATCAAAGTTTCATGCCATGAATTGAGGAACATGCAGAAACCTTGCAAATCCAAGAATCAAACATATCACTCTCTTAACCAGGAAAAAGTTATTCAAAGCATGCATATATAGAAAATCCTAGAGCATTGCAATGTTGCAAAACCATAATTGTTCAACTCTACAAGTGAAGTTTGGTGCGACACAAGCCAATTGACCTATTGCATCCACCACATACGAATCAGATCAATTTTAGTGAGGGCCATACTCGAAATAGGAATAACATTGATAGGGTATAACAAAAATAGAAAGACATTGAGAATAAAAAAGAGAACACAAGAAGTTCCCAAAGTTCAAGTTGGCACAATGTTACTAATATTGGACAATGATCTTCGCTAGCTACGTTGTCCCAGAAATGGTAAGAAGTAAAAGCCACAGCTTAGATGCAAAAAATGTGCCCTTACTAATCACAGAATACCATAATATAAGCAACAGGAAATGATCATGTGATCAAATATTTCAATTTGAAGAACCATATGAAAGTTTACTTATTAAAATCCTGCTCAACATATTGGAGGATAACACATGTTTGCCTGCAACAATATAGCAAGGGACAAGAAAACCAACCTTGATGAACTCCTCAGTGAAGCCAGTAACTCTGGCAACTATAAATCCCGCATTCCTCAACTCCTTCACAAGCACCTCAACACAATCATCAGAATTCTCGTCTTCCACCTTCGAATTCCTCTTTGGAACCACAACAACCATTTCATAAACCATTTCTTCCTCAGTCGGACCATTCATTTCCAGTCCCATTCACGACTTACACACAAAATTAACCCAAAAAATAAAATGGAATTGAAGACAAACTTTCAGAAAACCCAGAAGAGTAAATGAACATTCATTGCTGAATCGGGAAAGAGAGCCTGATGGGTCTCCATGTTCAGCGATGAATTAGCATAAGCGATGGTGATTTCGTTCAAATAGCTCAAGAAATGAAAAGGAGCAATTATGGGTTTTGGGTTCAGACAAGAAACGATCCAAATTAATTTCGGCTGCAATAGTGAAAAGGGTTTCTCTGTTCAGCTCAAAACAAGGGGGAAATAGGAGGATTTTCCTGTGTAAACGACAATGTGGTTACATGCAAAGACGAGCACAGAAAGAAGGGACAGGGAGAGAGAAAAAATAATATAAAACAACCTGAATTTTAATATTTTGTTTAATCCCAACCTGAATTTTTATTTTAATTAATCTCAATCTTGATTTTTTCAATATTATTCAATAGCAACCCTACCGTTACAAAAATTTGATTTGGCACCGTTGACCGCCGCTATGTGTCACGTCAGCCACTGTCTGCATGCCACATCAGCGTACCACATTAGATTTCTGTAACCGTAGGGTTGCGATTGAACAATATTAAAAAAACCAAAATTGATATTAATTAAAATAAAAATTCAGAATTACGAATAAATAAAACATTAAAGTTTAAGTTTGTTTTATATCATTTTGTCGAGAGAGAAATGGAAGAAGAGGTTTGTCTGAGTCAGGCGCTGGTTGTAAAGGAAAGACACGTAGGATACGGTGGAGAAGAAAGGGGGAGACACGTGCGAGGGCTACTTGGACATTGTGTTCTTTCTTCGGTTTTTGGTCTGCGTTTTGCCGTTATGGATTAGCTGTTGTTGATCTGTTGTTGTTGACGTTGTTGTTATTTATAATCTTTTATTTGGTGTGACTCTCGATGCAAATTTCATTTCTTGGGTTTTGCGCAAAATGGAAGGGATTCAAAGATGAAAATGAAAATTCATCAACAGTTTTGTATTATCATTGCAATTTGGATATTTGGATAGAGCAGGTGACACAGAAATGTTGCAGTGACAATGATTCTTACCACCACTTTTTGTTTGTTTATTTGATATTCCTTTCATTCCTTGTCCAGTTGAGAGAATTCATTTCAAGTTGTCCTGCACGGCATGAAGATGAGCCTGCTGCTGCCACTACGACAAGGTCCTGCTTTCATCAAACGCAGCCCTTAACTAGCATAGGCATAGCAGTGGTGTAAGGCAATCCACCAATAAAAGGTTTAAAGGTTTTAGCTGCCTTAATTTTCCTCCATCATCGTATTTAGATAAGTTACACCTCAATTTATATAAATTCTAGGTTCTATATCCTAAGGAATCTGAAACCTACAAGGGTAAAGACAGATTGGCAATGAGAGGAGAGAAAGATGTTCTTCATGAATATGAAAGTCAACAGAGCTGGTATCAGATGACCGGCGTGAAGTATCCAAAGGTGTAGGATCCTATTGAGCATTGCATATGCCCTGGGATACAGAGACAGAGACAGACAGCAATAGACAGCAGACGAGAATAAACGATATACAGCAGAAAATGGAAAGGACACTGTAAGCACAAGAAAGACGAGGTAGAAATTCATTACAGCTCGAAAACAAGCTAATACTACCATCAAAGCCACAGCAGGTGAAGAGAGCTGTGAAATACAGGTGGAGCTAAAGCAATTCATGTACCAAAAGAGCTGATAGCCTGGAACCTGAAAGACCACCAGAGCCCTGCACTTGCAAACACCTCTCCTACCATGAACCAGTAAAGTGCAACTATTTGCGTGTATCATACAAAACCGTTAAATTAACAGACATGAGCAACTTTTTCAAATAACCAGCACCTCTCCAAAGTCCGAAGACATCATCATCTGGACGACCATGCACTATTATATTCATACTCTAGTCATCCATAGAAAATGATTCAAGTCATAACACACACCACCATTCATAATCAACAAGTAGAGAGTCTACACAATAACTTTGTACCAGATTATCGAAATTTACACAATAAGTTTTGGCAGGAAACATTATCCAGAATACCATATAGGTAAATGGTTATATAATGATATGTCACATCGTCAAAAGATCAACTCGTAGCACATTCATTACCCTCTGGCCTTAAGCTCTGCGAGCCTTCTGGTCAGATCATCCTCATCAACCTTCTCCTGTTGCTTCATAGGAATAGCATGTGCAGCAGGCTGTGGCAAACCGACAGAAACCTCCAGGCCATAGTCATCAGCAACTTGCTGCATCAAGCTGTTGACATCACCCTCAGGTGTGGACAGTGAGGTGGATCCAGCCATTGAACTCTCCATGAACTCTGCCTGGACCTCCATGTTCACAAACTGCTTCTCAAACTGATCCATTGTCTCTGACATCTTTTGCAAATTACCTGCCACCATCAACAATTCAAAATGCTAACACCAAACCACAGGAGTGAAAACTAACAACAAAATTGAAGACTCAGTTTCTGTCGCATCAAGCTATTGTTCAAAATCAGTTCTCCTGAGTCCCGGACAAGGGCAGATCAAGTAGAGATGTTTGGACAAACTAATTACACACATATATTTTGCAATTCTCAATCACTCACTATCACATATATTAATACACACCAATCACTAACTTAACAGTTTCATATAAATCACAAATTGCCACTTTGATCATTCAAACTAAAACCCATCACTTACCGTTGAGCTTATAGCTCAATGGTACTCGTTCCCCTGACTGTATGACAAAAGGGGAAAAAGAAACTAAAATCCATCCGTTGTCATTGAAACCATTCATATTAAGCATCTCACACAAAGCTTAACATGAGGACAAACCAAATACCACATCAATCACTATCCACAAACAAAAAATCCCACCCATTTACATCCAACCCACGTCAAAAATCAAAGCACCAAAACAAAGAAATGATATTTATCTTTTAACAGAAAACTGCATAATCAGTTAATAAAATTGAAGCAGGCTCAAAGCACCCTGATTGCAGCAAACAAAAAGAGCACAAGAATCAAAAATAAATAAATAACCAACAAGCCAAATAATTACCAGTATTCAAAGTGCTCTCGAGCGACTTAACAATATTGCCCATAGACTTATTAATAGTGGTCATCTTGGCCTGAGTATCCAATCTGGCCACTACCGCGTCCAATCTAGATGCCAGCCTCAAATAATTCATCTGCTCAGTTCTCTTCCGGATGGCGTTCTCCGCATAGATCCGTGCCCCGTCCATATTCCCCTTCTCTATGGCCTTCTTCACTTTCAATTTCTCCGATTTCTCTTCCTTCTCGCATTTCCTGGCTTGGCGTTGTAACGATTTCGCCGTGAACTTCAAGTCCATGATCTGGTTCAGGAGCTTCTCCGTGTTACCCATGATTCCAAAGATTATGGGAAAAAATAAAGAAAATCACAAAAATTGTAAGGGTTTTGTTTCGATTAGAGGTATTTGCATACGAAGAAGATGAAGATATTACTTTAATTTAAAAGGGGGAGATTGATTTTGACTGGTTTTTGTGATTTTGCTTATAGGAAAAAGGAAAAGGAAAGGAATGTGCTTTTGGTTCACAATTACAATTTTAGCCCTGTAGAATCCGTGTTTACCTTGCAGCTTTGCTTGGGCGACCGCGTGAGATACAAACTTCATTTTTCATGTCGTGTTCGTGTTTGATGTCGTGTTCGTGTCTCGATTTTTATTGGATACCCACGACTCACACTACCTACACTGTTCTACTTTTTTTTTTTGTCATAATTCTGAGTAATTACCTCTACTGTTCTACTTTTTTTGTCGTAATTATGAGTAATTATTGGTGTCAAATATATGTTTAGTAAAAATTATACTCCTTAAACAAATAAAATGACTGGCTTATAAAAAAAATTATTTTCCACTAGTTTCTAAGAGAAGATAATTATTTTTTAATGCAAAACTGATTTTTTAAGGCTAATTAATTGGTACTCCTTCACTTCTTCTTTAACAAGCCGAAGGGAGAGGGTGATAAAAATATAATCGATTTTTATAGGTTAATTAATTAGATTGGTGATATTAATAGAAAGTGAATATTTTCTTAATTTGTGTGAAAATTTCTTGAGCGTTATTTGTTCAGTGACGGAGGGAGTAGTTGCTAAATGTATTTATAAGGCTAAATTTAATTTAAAAATTGACGTTTCAATTACATTTCTTTTCTTTAGAGATATAGTTAAGACTCAATTTTTTTATTGTTATGAATGATATTTATATATGTCGTGTCGTTGTCCTATAATTTTTAATTTTTTTGTGTCGCAGTGTCGGTGTTCGTATTATATCCGGTGTCCGTGTCAGTTCCGTGCTCCATAACTCGTGTGTGTCGAGAGTGTCGACTATACTTAAAGACCTAAGGATGGACGCAATGCGAGGGTAACCGCGAAAATCATTCAAGCCACAACTTAACCACTTAATTCTCCTCAAAACCACAACCTCACTACACTACAACAGTGAAATTTACATCATCTCAAATCCATAACCTCCTAACGAACTATTCACGGTTAGCGGTTATTTACTAGTAAAAGAAATACTCAATTAATTTGATAAAATTAGTGAATATATAATATGAAAATAATAAAAATATCATTCATTAAATTATTATTATTATTTTAGTATGCATGGAATTACATATAATTACATATATTTAATTTGATATAAATTTTATGTATTATCTATTATTATAATTATTAATTTTATTAAATATATTTATAGATATATAAAAGTATAAAATGTATATAATATTAAGTGGATGCGGTTAATAAACGGTCATTAAGGTGCAAAACCACAATCTAATCTCAATCTCACCATTTATAACCGGTTAATGTGGTTAATTACATGTACAAAACCTCAATTTCACCATTTACAAACAGCTACTACAAATAGTTAATTAGCTATTGTGAATGGTACGGTTAATCACTTTTAACCGTACCACGCTCATCCCTACTTAAAGTCATTACTACCTTTAATATTCAGACTATTATTATCTAACAAATAAACCATAAACTCTTGCATGTTTAAAAAAGTTCCAACATTGAGTTGCTTCGGCTTAATTAACAAAATACATAAACTAATGAAAATAGTGATGATGGTTCTGATTAAGGAATAACTTTTGTCCCATGGATATTTTCACCACCAACTTTTTAATTTTGTTACTCCCTCCGGTACGTTTTAAACGATGTTTTAGCTTTT
>NBIL01130475.1:0-12723 GCA_002752925.1 Viola pubescens var. scabriuscula | reverse complement strand
TGGAAATTGTGCAGAACTTTCAGAAAGGTGTCAGAGGAGTCACGTGGGGAAATTGGCCAGAGGATATGTGGAATTGTCATTCTTTGCCCTTCGGGATCCCGAACAATGGTCTCGAATGAAGAATATTCTGCGGGTCTTGAATGCTCTCTTGGAGTCGGGACCTCGACTTTGGTCTTGAAGCTCGAATTCGCATAAAATGCCTCGAAAACGTGTATTTCCGCATAAACTCCCTTCCTAGGCCTAGATATGCAATAGAGATGAAAACAAGGGAATATTAGCAGAATCATGCCTTGAATCAATGGAATAAGAGAGAGAAAATCATGCTAAAATACACGCTATCAGACACATGATGTCAATACATGAGACTTGGCAAATGCATTCTATTTGATGTGTCATTAGTTTTGGGTAGAAAATTGAGTGATGTCATTGTCCAATTATAACGGGAAGTTATTAAATATAGGGGTGTAATTCAACAAATAATTCCTAGAGAAGGTATTTAAACAAAACATTTATTTTTGGAGGTAAGATATCATTAAACTAATTAAAAAAATTAGTTATGAACATTTATATTAAAAAAATAGGTACATAATGAAATTTGTTGTCAAAGGAAAAGTTAAGTTTATAATGAAAACAATAAAAAAAATTAAAGGTAAAATACATTAAAATTTATAATTTTAAAAATCTTCCACTTCACCCTCATTGTTTTAAAACTTGCAAATAAACATTATAATTTCCTAAATTGTTTATGTATTTACATCCCTCTATCTCAAAGCTATTTCAAGATTCTCCTATGTACGTAACTATACATGTTCTATTTGAATAATTTACTATGGAAATTGTTTTTTATGCATATTCACAATTTGTATTTATATAAACTAATTCAAGATATATAATTTAAATTAAAAATTAATTTACCTTATTTATTAAATTCAAAATATACTAAATTTTTATTTTTACAACAATGTAATAGAATCAGTCTATTGTCCAGGCACAAACTTACCATACTTCTGACGTTGAAGTTCGAATAAAACTAATCTAATAAAAGTTGATTCTATTTTATCATACTCATACGTGGAGCAGTGAATAGGACAAACACTTTAGGTTGGAGCAAATGGCAATTAGTCCACCCTTTGGTTATTGCAACAGACTTGCTAATTGCTTGTTTCCGGGTAAGCTATGCACTAATCTTTTCCAAGAGAAATAGAGAATTATAGATTACAAAAGTGAAAGAAAAATGGTTTATATATTAACAAACAAAGAAAATACAAAATAGAGAATTCCTATGAGTATTTACTTGAGAAATATACATGTGTCTATGTACACATTTTTTTGAAAGGAAATTACAGATGAAGGTGAAAGTCGAATACGATCGTGTAGCTAGCTCAATTAAATCTTAGAATAGCCCGGATGGTTCGTAGTTGTTAATGCTGATCACTTGTTGCTGCTGACCACATTGACCATAGTAACTATTATAACTATAATTAGCAGGACATGGGTCATTATAATCACCATCTAGAAGCCAAGATTCAAGATCTTGATATGAATGATGAGCAACAGACAAGTTGTTTTCTTGATCATGAAAATTACCAAATTGACCCATTTCTTGATCTGCTAAGAACAATTCCAAATGATCGAATTGATGTTGGTCAATAAGGTCAATTGTGGGAGATTGAGGAGGCGTAGAGGAAGAGGAGGATGTGGTTGGTGTGTAGACTGGGCTGTCGCCGCCGCCGCCGGTGAGTTCTTGAACCAGTTTCTTGAAATTAGAGGTGTCGGTGATGTAGACCTTGGGCCGTAATATTTTTGCCAATTGTCTCTTTTCTTGATGATGATTCTTGGAAATCTTTTTTGGTGATTGGCTCACTTTCTTTCCCATTGCTTATTTTTGGAGAGGTTTTTTGCTTAATTTTGAGTTTGCAAAAAAAGTGGTAGGGCAGTAGAGTATAAATATGTTAGGAAATATTGTCTTGGAAAAAATGCTGAAATTTGTTTTTACATGGAATGGAAGAGTTTTGTGAAATTAAATTAGCTAAAAAAAGAAGAAGGTTTAAGTACGGCTGTTTTCAAAGAATAAAGTCCATATTAATATATATTTCTTACTCCCTGCTCTCTTTCTGAAAAGGAGAGGATTGATTAATCCATTCCATGATAGGTCTATATCAATATTTTAACACTATTTAACACAAAGTATTTGAGTTAAACAAGTTTCAAGTGCGACGAGGATGATGTCCCTGTTGTGGACCCTCCCTACGTATTCTAATAAAATTTATAGCTTACGAGTAACACACACAGAAATTAGTTGTAGTTCGATTGGTAAACACATATTTTTTTTATTTGGATGAAAAATTGAATGATATCTTCGTTCACTCACGATAACAAGTGATTAAACCAAAAATATAAACATGTATTAATTTTTTTTCACCTTATACAAATATATTTATCCTTAATTATCAGGAAAATACATATACATCATGTATAATTAACAAAAAAATAAAAAATACTTGATAATGAATCTTGTTAATTTTTTCTTTGTAATTGAGGTAAAGGTTGTGTTTTTTTATAAAAATAAAGAGAGTTACATATACGAAGAAACGTGAATAATATAATATAAGGTAGTGGGTATTATATTGGAATAAAATAAGGTCAAACATCATTGTTTTAAATTTTGCTACTATAATAAAAGCGACGATTGTTAGAAGACGTAGTGGGTATTGTAAGTTATTTGTCAACTTCCAATTTCCGCGTTTCAACAAACTTCTGTTTTTTGTTTTCTTTTGAAATGTAACATTCTATCAACTTTCAAACTCTATTTTTTTAGAGTAAACTTTCAAACCCATGTAGTTAATATATTCACTTCTTTTTAAGGTTTCAATAAAAATATAACTTAAAAATATATATTTTGACCAAACCCTTGAAGATGAATAGACATTTATCTAAAATAATAAAAAGAATATTAATATTAATAATTATAATATTTGTCCACATCCAGCTTCCGCAGTTTAGCAAACAACTGTTTTTGTTTCTTCTTGTTTTCATATTTTTTTCTTCCTGAAAGTGACATTCTATTAATTTTCCAATTATATTTGTAGTTTGTATGTTAGGCATTGTTAGACTTATGATAAAGATAAAAGAAATACCCGGAGAGCGGGAAAAAAAGAGGGTACAGGATTTGCCTACTCAGATTTAATAATTCACTCCACTTGGTACATAATAGTATACAGGATTTGCCTATACAAAGGGACTTTTCTCAATATATATTAGGGACTTTCACTACCACTACTACACAGTACACAGCACCTACTCATTGGTTTTTGGTGAGCTAGGTCTCAAAATAAGGCTAGCTTCTTCAGTTTTTTCTATGCAAGAACCTGATGAGTCGGTGTAAGAACTACTTACCGACATGCTATGGGTTTTGCTTGGGTTTTGTTGCCAGAAGTGATTTCTTATAGCCTTGTATCTCGGATTGATGGCCGAGAACCCCGAATCGGAAAGAAGATCCTGAACCGCAGTTCGCCCCTCGAGCATGCTCACCGCTTGAGACATTGTAGGCCTGAGAGTTGGTGACGCATTGGTGCACATAAGAGCCACATTTAGCATCACCATTGCCTCCGACGACGAATACTCCGAGCCCAACTCCGGATCAACCAACTCTAACAAACATCCTCTTTCTTGCAAAACATAGGCCTGCAGAAAAGGCAAAGATATTGCATTAATTATGACCAGTTTCAGACAATCAAGGGGAGATTATATTCAAAATCAGTAAAAGAAAATATAGAATGTCTTGAGGAATAAATCAGAATGGCGTTCAGTTGAACTACCCAATCGAGAAGGTAAACAAATTCCTCCTTTGGCCGGTAGTTTGTGTTGCTTTTTCCACTGACAACTTCCAACATAACAACTCCAAAGCTATAAACATCAGCTTTGAAAGTTAAGCAGCCACGCATTGCATACTCCGGAGCCATATAGCCACTGCAAAAGAATAAGGCATTTCAAACTCGAGATGTAGCATTCAAGGCCAAGGTCAAAACAGAAAGAAAGGTACACATAGGTACACATAGGCACACAAGTGTACGTAGAAGGACTTACATGGTGCCAGCGATCCTTGTACTGATGTGAGTATTGTCGTCTTCATTTAATCTCGCGAGACCAAAATCAGAAATTTTAGCATTGAGATCTTTATCAAGCAACACATTGCTCGTCTTAATATCCCTATGCACGATTTTTATTACTGACTCCTCATGTAGGAATGCCAGGCCTTTAGCTACACCTATGCAAATCTTTTGCCTAGTAGGCCAGTCTAGTTTCAATCCCCACTTTGCATCTCTCCCTGTAAGAATTGAAATGCAAGAGTTAATTTCCTACTGCTGTCCCTAAGGACGCTTTACTTCAAAATTACATGAATGCTTTTGATGGAGAGAAACACTAAACTCACCAAAGAGAGCACGAGAGACGCAATTATTCTCCAGGTACTCGTATACAAGCATCAGCTGGTTCCCGTCAACACAACATCCATATAACTTGACAAGATTTGGATGTTGCAGTGCAGAAATCATGCCTATCTCATTCACAAATTCACGGTTTCCTTGCTTTGATTTTGAGGAAAGCTGCTTTACCGCAATTACAGTTCCATCTGCAAGTAGACCCTGAATACAACAAAGGAAAAAAATTCCTTATTAAACTTAATGCAAGCTAGCTATATTGAAGCAATCATATGCACAGAAGCTCATACAGAATAGAAAGTAGAGTGCATATACCTACTCGGACACAGGTGCTTTTTAAATGGCTCATTTCTGCCATCTTAATTACCAGGTTTTTACCGATGTTCCTTAGAGAATATTATGCAACTTGTAGTTGAAAGCTCTAATGGGTGTAAAAGACATCATAATAAGTTCAAAGAATTCATGGGTGTCTATTTGGACCATGTTATACACAAACTTAATAGCTTAGAAAGAGCAGTTGGCACCTCACCCAAATAGAGAGTGCGTGAACTGTACCTTGAAAACAGAACCGAATCCACCCTCCCCAATTTTGTTTTCTAAATCAAAGTTATTGGTGGCAGCTTTCATCTGTCTTAGCGTGAATATTCCTGTTTGCAGGTCTAGACTTCTCAGTTCTGCAAGATTAAGGCATTATTAGTTGAGCAGATAAAATACTTCAATCTTTATTGTTTAATTACACTTGGACTGAAATTATGATGTTTTTCTTGCATCTTCCCTTTAAATAAGATCTAAAATACCTTCAGATTCTGCAGTTTTGCCTCCCAGCCAACCTTTTCTCCGCATAACACCGAGAACCACTAAGGCAAGAAACAATGCCACAGCCACTGTTCCAGCCAATATGATAACATTCCTTTTGCTATTATATGAAGGAGGTGTAAAGTCTGCACCAGAGGAAGAACACATGTTATTCAATAAAGTGACGTGTTAAACAGCAACACTAGAGATATTGCTATCATGGAAGAAAAAGTCAAGCCAAGTACAGCATTTCATAGATGACTCAAAATTTGAAGTTACGAGGTACAATGCTTTCTCAGAAATGAGTTAAAATTACCTGTTTAACTCAAATTTCAATTTTCATGCAAAATGTCATTATTATCTTACTAGTTATCTAAGAGAATCACTGGACAAAATAGTCAGAAAACCTTGCTGGATGAGAAGTGGCATATGAGGCAACCGCAATTATTACGGGTGGCTATATATGCATCTAAGGCAAATTGAATCACTATTTACGGGGCTCAGTTATAATGCAACAGACACAACAAATGACAGGAATGGACCAAATAGAATCATGTGGCGAAAAAATCATTTTTGCCTAGTTGCACCAAATTCTGTGAAGTAAGCAACTAAATAACTTCAACTTGAACTAACAATAAAGCTCCAGCTATTTGGAGTTCAGTCTGACTTACTTGGAGTTACCACTATTGCTGAGATTAGAGGTCCATAAGTCCCTCTATCTGGTATGCCTGTTGTCCCTCTTCCAGCCCAGTAAAAATGAATCTTTAGAGTGTTGCTTTTTACAGCTGCAACAATTTTTTTTACAAGTGGTCTTCCAGTACCGCCAGCTTCATCTTTGATATTAAAATCTTTCAGAACCAACTTTCCCTATATCAAAAGAAGTCTAGATATAAGATCCAGAAATATTCATGCAGTTCTAGCCACTCAAAATTGAAAGTTAGGATACCTGGATGTAAACATCAAATATACGCCTTCCGAGATTCATAAATGTACTATCATTTATGAAAAGAATCTCTGCAAAATGGAGATTCACAGTGTAATTCCCATTCAGTAGGCAAAGTCCATAGTAAGTGAGCGAGAGGGGAGACAAACGCGCTGTAGTATACAGTTGTGCTTCGAGAGCAGATATAGCAGACGTGTTTGTTTGAATATAAGCATCTGAATCAATATTATTTCCCATGAAGTTTCCTGTGCTGCTGAATGCCCAGTGTTGACTGGGATGAAGGAAATATAAAGAAGCACCTCTTTGCATCATATCAGCGTCATAGGTGGTGTTACCTATAGTTACCTCCTTCCCACCACAGTTAATGTGCAAAGAGTATTGTTCTGATAAGAAAAATGAAAATGGGTAAAGAGAAACCAAAAATCCTGTTTGATGAACTGGAGGCTTTATCAATGTCGATAATGAACTAACTTGCATTAGTCGACTTTTACTAAGATTTACTGTTAGGTGAAGTTTTTCCCCACTTTGGCATACACATAACATCTCTTGCACAAAATTGTTTCAATAACAAAGAGATAAAAGAATTTATCAAGTCTTATGAATACTTCCTAATTTAGAATTCAATGCTAAGACATACTACCTATGGATAAGAAAATCTTAGCACGAATGCTATACTTACGATGACGACTTGAAGCAGTACAAGGAAAATTCTGTTTAAGGCATGAATTGACTTTGCTTCTGCAACAAGACAAAGATCAAGCTTTACATTATAATGAGAGAAGATTCAAGTCCACGTCAAATGAAAAAAAAAAAAAAGGGAATAGTTGCCAAGGGGAAATATTGAAAAAAGGGATGCAAGATTCTTACAATTTGTCTACTGATGGGGAGTAGCTCTCCACTAAGTTCCTAGAGAAATTGACAAAATGATTAAGCATATTGTTGTAAGTAATTATCATGAATAAGGAACATTATAATTATACTCACACACTCCCCCCCGGAGGACAGTCAGGTGGACTCGAGTTGTCATAAGTGAAGTTGTTATATGACAGATCGCTGTAGATAGAACCAAGAAGAGAATCCATTACTTTCATTGTACTTTCAAACTAGCAGGGGAAGATGTTTTCATGGTGTTATTTTCTTTCAAGTTAGAGTTTGAAAGGTAGCATGACATGAGAACTGTGAAGAGGAGTGGATCTTGAAGCTTCAAAATTAACTGCCGAAAAAGTCAACTTACACATTCTTGTTTCTTTCCAGGAACTGTTTAGGTATAGATCCAGTTAGCTTGTTTCCTGTCAAATACCTACATGATCATAAAAGAAGCATAAGGCTGACTACTCACCAAAAAACCGAAAACTTTACTTAGGACAACCACTTACAGGAAATCAATTTTCCCCAACTCGTCAAATGACTGGGAAATTTCTCCAGACAGGTTATTGAAGCTGAGGTCTCTACATTCATTAAGAAAACATTGATACTTCAATCAGGGCAAAGAAAAAATCCACAACAATTGTATGGCAGGCATGCATCAACTTCTCAAAATAGGTTCTTACTTATCATGCTGGTTATGATCCCCTAAACTACATTAATTTCTAGAGTTGACCAATCTCGTAACTTTTGAAATGGCATATGTCAAACTTCAGATCTTTTCCAATAGTAGAAGTTATGCTTTATGACATGCATAAACTCTAGGAATTAACACGAAAACGAGAACATATTTACTTGCCTCTTACAAACAGATAAAAGTAAAATAATTTGATTTGGAGGGAAGTTGTCAATACTTAAGGATTCATTAAGCCTTTCTGTGACACTACTTACAAATGTTTTAGCTTCATACGCCCAACATACTCATGGATCTCTCCAAATATTAAACAATTTCTCAGTATCCTGCATATCATAATTTCTGTTAAGCACTTATAACTATCCATGTCAAGTGAAAAAAGAGTAGAAGCAGATAAGGAAGTAAGATCAGAAACTCACTTACAAGGTCTTTAAGGACGCCATATTGTTCAAATTTGGGAAACGAGAGCCTTCACCTTTTAAGTCACTAATCCTTCTAAATCATGAAGAACAGCAATGAAATTCTTTTGATAAGATCTTTATATATGAACAAAAACTACACTGAAATAGTGAAACTGCTTACAGATCAGTTAAACTAGTCAGAGATGAAATGCTGGAAGGTATAGGCCCCTCAAAAGAGCAACCCTGCATATCCCTGTGATTTATTAAGAAAAAGAAGAAGCAAGTGAACAAAAGAACGAGAAAAAACACATAATGCCAAATGCAGCAGAAACAAAGAGTAGAGCGTCCAAAGCTACAGTTTGAAACTCACAGTTTCTTCATCTGTATCCATTTGCCAATGTAGCTGGGTATCTTCCCTGTGAAATTATTGTCACTTACCCTCCTTAAAGGTGTCAAACAAATGCAAAGTCATAAGGGTTCACGAAAAAATGATAAGAATCAAAAGGAGCTAACAAATAAGCACTAAATTTAATTAATGTTAATGTTTCAACCAAATATGACCATTTTGCATAGCTAAGCCATCCAGAAAAAAATTATAAATTTTCAGCTACTTCTTTGACAGCAAAACGCGTAGGTTGTACAATTATCTGGCCAAACGACCGAGTTGATTACAAATAAGATTACACAAATCAATAAACTCAGAAAATCCTTTGTTTATTGGACATAGATCCATAGCTAAAATGAGAGACAAAGCTGTCTACTTACATGTCAGTCAAGTTGACCAACTTCCCAAGTTCCACTGGCAAATTTCCAGTGAGAGCATTCGACATGAGATGACTAGATAGATGATAATAGCGAAATATTAGAACAAGATAAAAGAATTCGAAGTGAAGATTAAGAATTCTTAATAAATGCATAAAAGAACTTACAGCTTCTCTAAACTTATTAATTTGCCAATTTCTTGTGGAATAGGTCCTGAAAAATAATTTCCTTCAATGCTCCTGCAAAAGGAATGTGTTATTACCATCCCAAAATGATAAATGCCTGAATGATAGTAATTTTTAAAGGATATTTGAAGCCAGTAAAGCATTCATGGACATGCAAGGAATGTATTAATTCCTTCCCATACCACAATTGTTGAAATGATACGTCATAATTTTTTAAACCATATTTAAAGTTAGAAGTATAGCCTGAACATGCCAACCCATCAACCTGATACAGAAATGAACCATATATGTTGACCACATCATACATGTCAGATACAAAAAACACTTAAATCAGTTATAGATCAATTTTCGTAGCTAGTATTAGCGAAAGGATATATCCAGGAATGCTTTGAATACTTGATTCTGATTGGCAGATTGGTTTCCCACATTCGGCTCTTAACAAATATAAAACGAATATAACCTGGAATCCAATCTCAAACAATGTATATCCATCAACTTCGTAAAGCATATAGATGAATGAGAAGAAAAATTTCAGAAGGAATTCAACATACAGGTTTCTGAGCGTTGTGATTTTGGTGAGAACCTTTGGGAACGGACCAGACAGTCTATTCCCCATTAAGGAGCTGCACAGTTGAATGAACATGGGCAGTACTTCAGTACAGCATACCATATTATATACTTAAACATGGAAGGGAAGTGTGTTCTTACAGGTCACTTAAATGCATTGTGGCCCATTGAGCAGGTATAGAACCTGTGAGTAAGTTGCGACTGAGATCCCTGCTTGAAAATTAAGTCGAGGGTTAACAAAGTTTTCAAATTCCATTGCAGTTTAGTCTAGAAGGCTCATGGATATTTTAAATATACTCACAGTATTTTAAGGTAACGAAACTTTGAGAACTCTGGTGGGATTGCTCCAGACAGATTTTGGTCCTTTAGCCCACTGAAACAAGCCGATACAGAAAATTAGAACACCAACCCAAAACATTCATTACAAACTAATGTTAAAACAACTATAGGACATAGAAGGCACAAAGCATAATTGACTATAATGGTTTTGATCCAAAGTAAGTTTTGTTATGACTCAAAACCATGCATTTCTTCTTGGCTGAAGATGGGACATTCTGTTTTTTCCCAAGTACACAGAAGGCAACAAAAGGGGTCAACTTCATGCTCCTCCTTTAGAAAACAGAAAATTGTTTGATTGAAATACATTTCCGTTTCGATTGAAGAATTGGGTTGACTTGAGAATGTTTAAATGTATAGTTATTCCACAAAAAACATTAGCACCAGTATTTCTAGTAGTAGAATAGGGTTGACTACAGACTCTTGACAATTGGACAGCATGATTAAAAAATACTGAAGTTCATTCATTCTTCTCAAAGCTTTCTCTTAATTGAATTATAGTTGGAACTCCATTTTCTTCCCTTGAAAGAAATGCTGAAAAAGAAGTTTCTAGATAACATTTTCAGCAAATTAAATATCACACTCAACTCGAATCCATCACTGTCGCACTTTAGTTCTATTTTTTAAGCAAAATCAGATAAGGGAGTGATTAAAATGGCTAATTAACAAATAATTAAAGCAACTGCATATTTCAAAGTTAATAAGCAGCCAGCAAGTCTAGCTTGGACTTATTGGCGGCCATACCCATATCCATATCCACATCCAGTCATCCTATTCCTATCCGGATAAAGATTTAGGAATTATCAATTGTAACCAGCAATTTATGTGTCAAATTAATAATGGTTTAGCTTTAACAAAAGAAATCTACAGAACACACATGATTAAAAACACAAATTAGAACCAAAGAGGAGGATGAGGGAGAAGATACATACATTGCTAGGAGATGGCAAGAAGAATTACGATTGAAGGAGCAGTCACACTTCACGCCGCTGTCAAATTCTCCCTTCTCATCCAAAACTACTTTCCAATTCCCTAACTCACTGCATGGATCTTTTCCAAAGTCCCAATCTTTCTTCCCCATTATCTCCCCTACACTCTTTAGCACCTTCACTGCAACAAACAACAACAACAAAAACACCCAACACCATAAATTAGGAAAACCCAGAAGATAAAACAGCTCAGCAGAATTCAAGAACTAGTTGAAAGCTGCTTAATTTCTTGGTATGTATACATATACTACTTAGTACTTACCTTCCTCAAGGTGGAGCTTTGGGATGGCTGAAGCAGATAAATTGATCAATAATGCAAAAAAGGAGCAAAATAAGAAGATGGGTTTTCTTGCATTTGCCATTTTTGCTGTTTTTTTTTTCCCTGCTTCAAGCTTCAGTTGAGCTTTTGAGTTGATTTGAGCTCACTTGGATGGGGAAAAAATAGAAAGTAAGAGGGAGAAATAAAATTTTTTTTTAAGGAGTTGACTGACTCGTTTTATGACCAACCACTGATATTACTACAAGGGAGCCCACCAATTTCACAATCAGTTCAGTCGCATCAATTTTATTACATTCACGGATTAGTACACTCACACGGTTTTAAAACAGCTGCACGTCTCTAACATTTTCCAGAATATTCGACTAGGTTTTTAACCCTGTGTTGCTTTTCAATTTTAACACCCAAAGGGGTGTAGACAAGTTCGGTTCTTCATTTACAATTCGGTATTAGATCAGTTCGGTTTTGACCTATTTTGACACGTTTTTTTATTTTAAAAATTTGAGGAGAATGTGGATAATGAAGTTCTAACTTATGAACTTAAAGAAAACAACTATAAATTTTACCATAAAAATTAAAATTAATTATTAATACGATGAAATATAAATATTTTTATATATAATATATTATATATTAAAATGGTTTATTCATTCAGTTTTCGGTTTGTGAATAAAGAGAATCGGATCAAACTGTGTATAATTCATCACACATAGTTTCTTTTTTAAAATACCCGGACTAAATTGGATCGAATTGGCAGTTCCGGTTCGGTTTCCAATTCTGTTCGGTTTTTATACACCGGAGCGATTGAGTTTATTTTGGTGCTCGTTCGTTCATGGTCGTTGGTCTATTCTATTAGTACATTGTCGTTACTTGTGAGAGGTGACAGACAGACGTGCATGGTGTGTAGCGTGAGGAAGGGTCCAAGGTGTGAAAACGATTGGAGTTTTTTCTCGTCGGCGGATTGATTTTGCATGACACGGACTCTCCCTCAATTTTATATTTAATTAATTTTTTGATATTTTTATCCAATTTGTCATAATTAGAAATTAAAAGAAAAATAGATGATTTTTTATGATCGATTTTGTTGAGAATTGAATCGTAAATAGGATAAAAATATAAAAAATTAATCAAATATAAAACTAAGCATTAAAAAAATTTGTGATATAGATACAAACACTTTTAAAAATTTACATATGTCATCTTCACATTCACTCGATAGTTATTTATTTAAATAAAAATAATAATATAATTTAATAAAAAATAGATAAATCTTAATCATATTTTGACACATCATTTGATACAAAATAGTTTGTATCACAATCAATCCTTCAACTTCTTCTTTTGTCGTTGTGTGCTTCTTCTCTTTTTTCTCTTTTGTCGTAGCGTAGCGTAGCCAACAAAAATATTTATTTATTTATTTATTTTACTAAAATTATAATATTTAGAAAAGTAAGAAAACAACAAACACCAC
>NBIL01130446.1:0-21062 GCA_002752925.1 Viola pubescens var. scabriuscula | reverse complement strand
TCTTGGTCCTTTTTTGTCATGCAGATTCGAGTTTCAGCTGTCCTAACCAATGGTGCTTATCTTTTGAACGTTGATTGTGATCACTACTTCAACAATAGCAAAGCTATTAAAGAAGCAATGTGCTTCATGATGGATCCTGCCTACTCAAAGAAAACATGCTATGTTCAGTTCCCACAACGTTTTGATGGCATTGACTTGCACGATCGATACGCCAATCGTAATATTGTTTTCTTTGATGTAAGTCCAGTATATCTGTCATTAATGTGCCAGAGACCCCCTTGTGTAAGCTCCTTTAGCGCTCATACTCGTGTTCCTATTGTATTTGCAGATCAATTTGAAAGGGCTTGATGGCATCCAGGGTCCTGTTTATGTGGGAACTGGTTGTTGTTTTAACAGGCAAGCTTTATATGGTTATGATCCAGTTTTGACTGAAGAGGATTTGGAACCAAACATAATTGTGAAGAGTTGTTGCGGCTCAAGAAAGAAAGGAAGGAAAAATGATAAGAAGTATATTGACAAGAATAGAGCAATGAAGAGAACTGAATCCACAATCCCAATTTTCAATATGGAAGACATCGAGGAGGGTGTTGAAGGTTGTTTTCTTATCCAGTTTCTTTTTATTCGTTCCTTTGTTTTCAATTAAGGTGATCTGTCCTAGCAATAAAGTATACTTGCACTATTTAGCAATATGTTCATCTTATGTGTGCGGAGAAGCTCTTTATAAAGCCTCATAGAACATATTCCAGATTAGTATATACATCTATGTTTCCATTGTTACGAGAGACTTTTTTGGAGATTCATCAGATTTCTCCTGTTTTTTGTCAAAATTGGTTGAGTCCAAACTGTTCAATAGTTTAATGTATTCAATGTTAAAATGCCAAGTATTCAATGTTTTCTGCAGGATATGACGATGAGCGATCACTTCTCATGTCTCAAAAGAGTCTAGAGAAGCGTTTTGGTCAGTCACCAGTTTTTATCGCAGCTACCTTCATGGAGCAGGGAGGAATTCCACCAACAACCAATCCTGCAACACTTTTGAAAGAAGCTATCCATGTTATTAGCTGTGGATATGAAGATAAATCTGAATGGGGCAAAGAGGTCAGACTGTCTTGTCATGCAATGATGCGTGGGTACTCTTGCGTGTTTATGTCTATATACATTACCTGATTCTTTTTTTTTCTTATTCCAATCAGATTGGATGGATCTATGGTTCTGTGACTGAAGATATTTTGACTGGATTTAAGATGCATGCTCGTGGCTGGATATCAGTCTATTGCGTGCCCCCTCGTCCAGCATTTAAGGGATCTGCCCCTATCAATCTTTCTGATCGTTTGAACCAGGTCCTTCGATGGGCTCTGGGATCAGTTGAGATTTTGCTAAGTAGGCATTGCCCCATATGGTATGGCTACAGTGGAAGACTGAGGGTTCTTGAGAGGCTGGCATATATCAATACTATTGTCTACCCGATCACCTCCATACCATTGCTTGCTTACTGCACACTTCCTGCATTTTGCCTTCTGACTAATAAATTTATTATTCCTGAGGTAAGTAATAGTCTCATTTAATCGTCACCAATTTCATCTTTCTGACATTGGAGACGTCAATCTTAACACCATAAATGTTGCAACTTTTTCAGATCAGCAACTTTGCTAGCATGTGGTTCATTCTTCTCTTCGTTTCCATTGCTACAACTGGAATACTTGAGCTTAGGTGGAGTGGAGTCAGTATCGAAGACTGGTGGAGGAATGAACAGTTTTGGGTCATTGGTGGCACATCAGCTCATCTTTTTGCTGTCTTCCAAGGGCTTCTGAAAGTGCTTGCAGGGATTGATACCAACTTCACCGTTACATCAAAGGCATCCGATGAAGATGGGGATTTTGCGGAGCTTTACGTGTTCAAATGGACATCTCTTCTCATTCCTCCAACGACAGTTCTTATCGTGAACTTGGTTGGTATAGTGGCCGGTGTTTCTTTTGCCATTAACAGCGGGTATCAGTCATGGGGTCCTCTTTTCGGCAAACTGTTCTTCGCCATATGGGTGATTGCTCATTTATACCCTTTCCTGAAAGGTCTGTTGGGTCGGGAAAATCGCACCCCAACGATCGTCATCGTGTGGTCTATCCTCCTTGCTTCGATTTTCTCCCTGCTATGGGTGCGTATCGACCCTTTCACCTCTGGCACCACGAATGGCGCATCAAATGGTCAATGCGGCATCAATTGCTAGGTCATTTTACGTCTCAGTGTGATCTCTCCCTTGAATCATAATTTCATGTATATAACAAGAAATTAAGGCATACCAATTTAATTTATATATTTTTGGAAGGGAGTTCGATGGTTGGTTGGAGTGAGGGTTTGTAAGATGTGAAACCCCTTTTGTATCTTTATAATTCAAAGTCCATACGTAAAGTTGTTCTAGACTCAAAAGTTTGGTCTGTCATTGTTGTGCAGTTTTGTGGTTAAGTTACAGAGATGTCTTCTCCATTGTACTTTACTTAAACAGAAGCAAAATATTTTTATTCATAAATGAGTTTTGTTATGATTCTTTCATGTCGAAAATCGGTCGATTCATAAGGAAGCGAAAATGAGTATATACTTCATTGATTGTTCTCAGGTCGAATTTAGTATATCATTTTATTTAATTATGTCTCTAGACAGACATTAAATAAAATAACAACGTGGCAAAAACTGGTAAGATAAAAGACAGTAACGTGTAACGGCACCGTTTCAAAGACGACGCGAATTTAAAAACCTTACGAGGAGAACAGAATCCAGAGATTGTCAAGGGTTTATGAGCTATTTGGCGTGCAGCTTAGAGGTTTAGTTTAACTTTATAAAAGCAAGAGCGAACGCAAAGCCATCCATCCCTATCCCACCATCCAGATTTTCTCTCGTTTTCTCTCCAACCAAACAAAGTTCGAAAAGAGAAGTTACAATGGAGAATAATATATCAGAAGGCATGACCAATTTGAACATTACTGATTCTGCTTCAGCTAACAACAACAACAAGAAGAACCGCATCCAAGTCTCTAATACCAAACGACCCCTCTTCTTCTACGTCAATCTCGCCAAGGTTTGTTTTCTCTAACTGGGCCTTTTATTCTTACTCCTGTTTAGTTTATGTTTTTTTTGTTTCTTTACTAGCTGAGTTAGGGTTTTATGTAAGTGGTCTAGACTGATTTTAGTGAGGTTTTTACCTTTTTAGGGTTTAAACCAGTTGTTTAATGGTTGATTGTTGTGTTTTCTCTGCAGAGGTATATGCAACAGCACAATGAAGTGGAACTTTCTGCTCTTGGGATGGGTACTGTTTCCTTAGTTGTACTTTTTTTTTTGGCTTGTTAAAATTTCCCTTTTCCTTGGCTAAGTACGCATCGGATTGGATAATAGTGAGTTAGAAATTCACTAATTATCTCTGGCTGAATGTGTTATATGAAATCAAACCCTACAAACTACTTTATAACATTGCTAGTCTGCTGTGTGGGAACTGTTAGTTTTTTGCTAGGGTTTATGAGATTTTTTTCTTTTCTTTTGCATATGCAGCTATAGCAACAGTTGTTACCATTGCTGAAATCCTGAAGAACAATGGACTGGCAGTAGAGAAGAGTGAGATTCCTGATTCCTATTACTATCTAGTGGCTTTTTTTTTGCTGATGTTGAGAGCTTCTTGGTGACCGATTATTCTCATATGCAAGCGCAGAGATCACGACATCCACAATTGACATGAGGGAGGAAAATGGGGGGCGGCCTGTTCCGAAAGCAAAGGTATGTCCAGAATATGGTTCGTGTTGGTTTTGGATTCAGATTCTATGATGTTAATACATTGTTTTTTAGGTATTGAATCTTGATGTATAAGGTTTGAACATGGAAGCACCACATTAAGTTTGAAACAAGACCTCTATTAGCATCTGAACTTTAGAACAAGTAATAGGCTATGGATGCATGGCTAAAGTTTGCCTTGTTTTTCGGATGATGAGAATTGCTCATATTTATAGTTTGGTAGATTGGGTGTGATAACCTATGATTTTGAGGCTAGCTCGTTTCATGGAAATTCAAGGTTGTTGCCTGTACCAGAGTTTTTTCCCACATCTCTCTGAACTTTCTGTCCTGCAAAGAATTGTTTTCAGTAGGAGGCTTTCCGTGCAGAGATTGTTAATAACCGTCCATTCCTGTCCCCATGTTTATTTTGCATCCCTTATTAGTATTCAGTAACCGTCTATTTTTCAACATGCTCTTCTCGTTTCGAAAAATTGACACTGGATTTCTTTCCTCAGATTGAAATATTGCTGGGAAAGTCAGAAAAGTTCGATGAGTTGATGGCTGCTGCAGCAGCAGATGAGGCTCAGGATAATGAGGAGCAGAGCTGAGCTTTAAATGATAAATTTAGCTTGTTCTCTTGAGTTCCTTTAGCATTTGTATCTGCTTCTTTCTTTTAGAATGGAAATTAAGGAGATTATTAGCAGTGGTAATATCTCTCGTAGGAAATCTGTAAGAACAATGACTCGTGCTATTGAAAATTCATATTTGATTCAATCTTCGCACATTCTTGGTGACGTGGTTGGGGCAATTTCACTTTCGTTATTGTCTGGCATCAGTGTTTTCATAGTTTTTTCATCCTTCAACTGTTCCTCGTGCAATCTCAGAAGTCGGAAGGAACAAACCCTGATGCCAAACAATAACGTAAATTGCTTACCAGTTTCGACATTGTCTGAAGTTTGCACAATCCATAAAGCAGGATCCATTCCAGGATGCTCATATGCACCAAAGCTCCAGACAGCAATGAAAGAAAGAAAAGCTAAAGTAGGGATGCCATTATTTCTTTCTTTTAGCCAAGGAAAACGAAAACAAAAACTATTGCATGTTTCCTAACATCCCATGCAGGGAAGGCTCATTGAAAACTAACCTTCGGAACAAAGGAGGGCTGATTAGTTTCACTAACCAAAAACTCGGAAGTTAAAAAAACGAGAAAAATGAACTCAGTATAGATGTATCGTTCCTCTTTGCCTGTCGAGACCAGCATTGGTTCTTCCACTCTTCTGTGCAGCTAGGACTGTTCACTCTCCTCCACGAGTATCCTCTTACATGCTTCATAACACATAAAAGATATCCCGGCAGCAGGTACCAACTTCATGCAGCTAGGGCCAAGCCCTTTATACAAGCCTTGGATACCCTCCTGTTCGAGTATGCTCGCGAGTGCATGGAGGACATGCCTGTACACCTCCCTTCCACAGAGAGAGCCTACCTGCATGTGCTTGCGAGCCACCTCAAGTGGAAATGTTGCAGTGCTTGATATGGCACCAGCAGCGGATCCAATTAAAAGGGTTTCAATATTACCAATCTTCTCTTGCTTAAAAGTTTTTCGATAGGCTTTCCGTAATGTGTCATAAGCAAAGTAATTGGTAGCAGCATATGGGATAACTCCAATCAGACTAGGGGCTAGGCCTCTATAGAGCTCTCCTGGACCCTCTTCTCGTAGTATTTTTAAGAACGCATCCAATATACCATTATACACACCTCTCTGAAAACAAACCAAATTCCTTATTAAAAGCTACCAAAAAAAACTTCCACAATCATCACTTCAATTTCTAGTTTAGGCATTGTGTATACCTGTATAGTCAATCGCGTCTTAATTAACTCGAGTGGATATGTGCATAAAGTTGAACTCACTCCAGCACAAGCCCCAGCAACTAATGAGGCAGGAATGGGAAGTTTAGGCTGTTCTCCTGGTCCAGCTGACAGGTTCTTATTAACCGTATCATATGCAAACAGCTGTCCATTGCAGAACCAAGTACTAGTAAGACAATAATGAACATGAAACTGGAATGTTCCTTCACAATTAACATACATGAATATTCTCCACTGATTCAATAAAGTAAATATGAAATCTACTACCACGCACCACAATGCGTACAATCAAATTTTGTAGACTGGATATGCCCTCTTTATCTTTCTTAACAGATAGAACATAGAATTCAAGAATCAGTAAGCATTCATGATCAACCATTGAAGTTTGGATTGGTCATCTGACTCCCAATGAAAAGCACTAAAATTATCCAAAAGCTACACCAACATGATTGACAGATGCCTTGCAACCGCAGAAGGTAGTCGATAACTATTTCCGAAGAGTTTGATGGCTATCAGCTATTTGTTTAAAGTTCATTCTCCAAAACAGAGAGCAGGGAAGTTGACTATGACGTAGCATTGAAGTACCTGGTCAAACTTATGTCTACACATTGAGACCAGCCAGGCTCGTGCCAATAACTAACATCACCACTAAGTTATCCAGAATCTAATGGACTGAAATATGATATTGGACCTCTGCCTGTGCACTCCACTATACTGTTGCACAATGTGATATCTACATGTTAGTGTGGGCACCTATAGAAGATCCATAATTCCAAGGAAATCACAGAAAAAGTCAATGTCCTAGATGGGAATGGAGTAACCTTAAAAAACTAGGCATAAGTTATCCGCATTCGTACTTAAACAGCAGAAATCCATCAAAAGAACAACAGAAACAGAAACAAACAAAATGTGTGATGGCATGAAAGGAAACAGAATGGATAAAAAGGTTCACTAAGCCCATATTTCCTCAGACTTTCAACCACAAAACTGCAATCATAACCAAATGTTAACATAGCTGCAGAATCGATTCACACATATCACTATTCATCTAGTAAAATCCAAAATCAATCAACAAAGACCTAAAAACTGATCAAGAAATCAATTAACCACAACAACACTATTACTGTGAAGGAAACAAACAAAATCAACACGGAATTGATTACCTCTATTGCCTTGCTAGGTGCAACCCGAATCACATTAACAAAATTGCCCCTAAACAATCCTGTCCACCCATCAGTCTTCAAAATATTATTGAACACCTCTGTGGAAGTATTGCCACTGCTCCCAACCATCAAATGAGTCCTTACAGTCTCCAGAGGAGCAACAGCAGTCCTTGAGATAGCTCCAGCAATCCCTCCACTAATTAATCGCCTTAAGGAAGGGTTTTTAACCTTAATCTTCAGTTTAAAACCTTCCTTCTTCTTCAAATCCCCTTCCTCTTCTTGAACCCCAACAAATGAAAAGTACTTCAAATACAAATCATTGTACAGAGATTTCGTGCTACCACTGTCACTTCCCATTCCCATCTGATTAACACTAGCGAAAAGGCCTCCTCCTCCCCCAGAAAGATACTCCTGCCCAGCCTGAGGGCTCCATTGATGCCCAAAATCAGAAATGGAGAGAAAGCCACCGCCTTTATCGTCAAATAACTGAATTCCTCTCCTACCCATCAATCAAAATTAAGTGCTTGAATACTCTAGCAGGTTATAATGAATGGCAAAATATGTTAGACATGAAAGATTCGATTTTTGCCAAATAGTTATCTGAAAAATCTAATTTAGAACAATGGGTATGAGAAAGAATTGAGAAATGTGAAAGATTTGAGGAGGAATTTGGTTGAGGAATCCTAATAAGAAAGGGAGAAAGGGAGGTAAACAAAAAATCGATTGAAGTTGGTAGAAAATGAGAGGAGAGGGAGTAGGTGAAACTCTATGTAGCTCCTCTCTTGACTCATCAATCTTGCTGTCCCCAAATCTATATTTTTTATGTGGATCATTATTAGGTGGCTTGGAGTTTGGAGGAGTTTTTGGGCTTAGGTGACAGAGAGAAGAGTGTCGACTGTCTTTCGAAATTCCGGTGTTTGTCAGCCCTGCCCTTGTTAAGATTTTTCTCCTTTTTTTTTTCTCTTTTTTAGTTGACAATAAAATATAAATAAATCCACTTGCGGCGAAGATTTTGTTTTCCAGTTTTTGCCATTTTTGGTTCCATTTATAGCAATACCAATTTTGTAATTTACTCCATCCATTGATTTTAAGGTTACATCTTTGGGACTTTTCTTTTAGGTCCACTTAATAATCTGTCACAATTTTCTAAAAAAATAAAATAATTTCTCACAATGGCAGTCTATAATAAATTATGGAAGTAAACATGTTCAATCTCCAAGAAAATGAGTCTCTTGTTATGGTTTTTTCCCGATTCAAGTTTAATTTTAACTTTGTTCAATTTGTTATTTCCTTTTTGTATTAATTCCTCAGTCCCAACCGAAGAGTTCAATTCCTTCCCAAATCGGAGAGCTAATCAACGGATTGTTTTCAATTTCAATTGCAATTCAATTTAAACTGAGTAAAATGAGTAATTTCAATTTCACGCTAATAGTATTGATCTTGATGGGTGTTCTTTCCTATTATACTGTACCAAGAGCTAAAGTATGTCAAACAAAGTGTTTCTTTGTCATCTCTGTTTGGTTGATATATATGATATTTCGGCTATTGATTCTGTCCTCTCTGCTTGGTTGCAGCAGATTTCTTGGCGATACTTGACCTAAAGTCTAAATGGGTAGTTGGGCAAATCTTCCAATTGATATCATGCCTCTCATTATTTTCCGGTTGTCCAACTTTGATGACGTAGTTATCTTCTCCAGTGTCTGCAAATCATGGCAATTAGGTATTGAATCGATAAGCAAACACCGATTACCTCCTAAGTTTCCATGGCTTATGCTTGCGGAAGAAGACAACGAAAGAGGTACGAGGAGAAAAAATGAAGCAATTCAGACACGGGGCTTCTTCAGCTTGTTGGATCGTAGAACTTACAAGTTCGATCTACCTGAGGCTGTGGGGAGTAAATGTTTCGGGACGTCTTTTGGTTGGCTCCTAACATTTGGAATTGATCTGCAAATTTCTCTCCTTCATCCTTTTTCTAGATTGAGATTTAGTCTTCCACCTCAGTCTGCTTTTCGCAGACAGAGCATTCAAGGCGAGCCAGAACATACCCGCAGAGTGTATGTCCATAGAGCCGTTTTGTCTAAAAATCCATGTAAGTCAGGGAATCTTGATTTTGATCCCAGTTGCATAATCATGACTATTTATGCTGGGATAAAACTATTGGCATTCGCTCGAATTGGAGACAAAGCATGGACTGATTTTATGTATGTACCAAGCACGTCCCGTTGTTTCAGCGACATTGTTTATTTCAAGGAAAGATTTTATGCTGTAGATATTCATGGGGTTACTTTTATTTGTGACATTGGCGATGATCAAAATCCTAAGGCTACAGCTATTGCACCAGCTCCAGATGGAGAAGTATCTTGTTGAGTCGTCGGGGCAACTTTTGTTGGTTTCACGAGTATATGGGGGTCAAATATTCAGTCGTGCTTTTCAAGGATATAGTCTTGCCAACACAGTGGATGATGCAGATTATGAAAATGAGGGGGAACAATCTGAAGAAGAAGAGAACGACGATGATACATGCTGTGTTTTTAGTGATGATCCATGCTATGTTACTATTGGGTTCATAATTATGAAGCTGGTAGAAAACACGGAGCAAGGAAGTAGATACAAATACAAGTTGGAAAAGGTTGATGACTTGGGGGATCAAGCATTGTTTTTGGGTTTTAATTCTTCTGTATCTGTGTCTGCCTCAAGTTTCCCTGGCTGCAAAGCCAACAGTATTTATTTCACAGACGACTGACTACCTGACGGGGTTTGATAATTACGGTCCAGCTGTTGGGGGGGCATGATATGGGCATCTATAGCATGGAGGATGCAACAATCAAACGCCATTACAAAGGTGAATCCTTCTCTTACTTCAGTCCCCCGTCGTGGTACATGTAATGTAGAGTGTGTTCTGTAGAGCATAGTTAGGATTTGGCAATGGAAGCTACTTGATTGTTATGAAACATCCATCCTCCTTCCTTGTAGAAAAGTGGAAATCAAAGAAGCGAAGAAGATAGAATCCAACTCGCTATTATAAATTGGGCCACAGCCCACCGAATAATTACAAACGAACTCAACTTAATGTAGCCCACTTAATTCGTCGACATGAAAAAAAGTCCACTTCTTGAGCAATAATCATGGCAGTTTGGAAAATACATAATAATCACCCTACCGATAAGTTCTTAATTCAGCTAGTATGAGGTTGTTCTAAATTTTAATTTGCCGACTCAAATTTGAAATAATTGGGATCTTATATATTGACCGGAATGACAGTCTTAATTAATTGCTGGTGCCGTGGAGCATTAAATTTCTAGGCTCTACCAATCAGGAACGTTGTTTATGCAGGAAAGACGGATTGCACTGACTTACGTTCGAGTTTGGGAAATAGAAAAAACGGCAATATAAATTTATAATATTTTAAAAGAAAGTGACCAATCACATGTTCATAGGACTAGGAGAGTTGCATTTTGAGATCGAATGAGGCAAGTTGCCCGTGACATAAAGGCTATTCAATCCTCCATTCTCTCTAGAAGAAGAAATATACATATTAACCCACCACCACAATCCACAGTTGTTGATTCTTATTCCTAAAGACAAAACGGTTAGAATGTGAAAAAATATAACCGATGGAATAACATCAAAGTTGAAGTAATATAATAAGCACAGTAATTAATCACATAAAAAAAATCAACTAATTAACTTTAATTCTTAACGATTGAATTAGCAACGAGATAAAAATACCGAACCATTCATGTCACCGATGGATGACGTTTACTCCAAAATCCACTAAAATAAATAAATTAATGGTCATTCTAAAAACATAAATATAATATAATTTATTTCCTTTTTTTAAATAAAGAGAGGGCCGGTGCACGCCAGCACCAACTATAAATACCGGTGTTGGCATGAAGAGCGCGTATGCTGCTAGCGGGAAGAATCTATAGAATTCATCAATCACCTCATAATAATAATTAAACATGGTGCTAATCGTCATCCTAATCGTGTTTAATCTTCTCCTTAATCAAGCAAACCCTGTACTTGGGGATATCGGCACGGCTTCTTCATACAATCCTCCATATTTACGTGAGTAATTTCATTTTAATTTTCATTTCATGATCCATCTTTTTACTTTTTACTACGTGTTTTTCGTTACGATTCCTCCACTCGAGTGAATTGTGCTTTTATTACCAAACTGGCGTATGATTCCAACTTGAGATATTTACGGATGATATACTTTGTCGTCACTAGCGGATACTAATGATCTATATATATGTTTGAGTATGCAGCTACTAGGTGTAACGGAAACAGGCAAGATCAATTCCCACCAGGGAATCTATTTGTTGCAGTGAGTGAAGGATTGTGGGACAATGGAGCAGCTTGTGGAAGAAGGTATAGGATGAAGTGTTTGAGTGGTAACAACAGACCATGCAAGGAAGGGACAATTGACGTCAGGGTTGTCGACGTTTGTAGAAGATCGCCTTGTCCATCTACCATCCTCTTGTCAAATGATGCTTTCTCCGCCGTCTCAAATTCTCCTACCGCAAGAATTAACGTCGAATATATCCAGTACGTATAATTAGTTATTTTTTGAAAATACTTTATTTTTTAGTGGGAAGATTCCGTACGGACATGATTTGTTGTGATTTCGATATAAAGTTGTTATTCCTTCTATAACACCATTATACATTTGATTTTTGCAGGATTTGAAGGAGAATTGCAGTTTGGTTACACCATGGCATTGACATACATTTAGCAATCAAATTAAAGCCATGTAAAATAGAAGGGAAAATTATATAGATTGCCAACTGGGCGATCTTTTTCTTTTTTTTCATGAAGAAATTGGACCTTTGTAATTGCTATCTTCTTCCTTAATTGATCAGTAAAACAATAATTTCCCTACCTAATGGAATTCGAATGTACAAGTGGAAGTTGCATATTCAATAAGTTAGTAGTATTTTATACCGCCTTTGCGTTTGCCACCACATCGATGGCCGGCCTTGATGCAAAATGATAATGAATGTGATACTGCCATTAAAAAACAAAAGAACCATTATTACTGGTATATTTTCTCTCATCCAAAGTGAAATCTCGTTTCATTTTACGTCAAAAGATCGGAATACACAACCAAAGATTAGAATTTTTGTGACGGAAAAGTACATAAAAATAAGATTTGTATTCAAGCATGTAGCTAGATTTTATACATCCCAAGCATTCCTTAGAAAAACTCGATCCAGATGCTACATCTAACTACCATAAATTCATTATACAAATATATCTGACCGTTTCCGCCAACCATAAAAATAGACAAATAGCGCATTGAATCTAAAAAATCGGAAGTATTTCTTTTAAACATAACTAGGTTAATGCATGCATGTCGTTTTCACAACGTAGATCAAACTTATGATTAATTTATATATGTGTATATATATATCAAAATTAATAATTTCCTTAGTCAATCACAACGCGTCTAAGGTACCAATATTTAGGAGTCAGACGCTTGCATTTACGTGTAAAAGGTCCACAGGATTCTTGTTCTAACTTCTACGCTTTGGCCACACTGTAGTGTGAGTTTTCTAAACGAAATCAGTCGACAGACTCGACAGAACATATCCAGAAAGCAAAAACCTGTAGTGCCTGCCAAGTGCCAACTTTAATAATAAAAATAAATTAACAATTTTAAACATTTTCACTAGAGTTCACATTAGATTTTTTTATTATCTTTGGATGAAGTTCACGTTTTTACTTTTTAGAATCAAATTCGAGTGGGATTATCTTTATCAGAATCTAGCATATATGCACGTTCACCACCTGTACATGGTCATCGCCTTATCAGCTTATCTCTAAGATATATTAGTACACTACTACTCTTGCGACAAATCTTTTGCCGCCACCTATTTCGAAGAGCCGCCCGAGTTTTGGCTGTACGTTTGGCTCTGTGGTGGTTTCTAAAGTTGGGTTTAAAATAAGTGGATCGGAACCACCAACACCAACTGATCAGGCTCCGCCGCCAACTGATTTAACAGTCATACCAGTCTTGTCACTAGTTAGTTAGTGGAATAGTGGGTCAGCAGCCACACCCAGCTAAAACAGATTAGAGATCAGGATTTTGCTATCACTGATGCCTAATAATTAGTTATTTCTAAGTTTCTAGCATGTGATATAAATGCAATGTTATTAAACAATCAATAAATCAAAATCCACAGATAGCCATCTCTCATAATCATGAACAAAATCACAAAGGAAATCAAGCAAAAGTAGTCATAAGAAAAAGATGATTAAGGTGGATAACAGTAGTTGAGTTTTGAATAAACAAAAGAGTTTACTTACAACCCACATATGTGTCTAGACGAGTCAGAAGCACCATATGTGGTTTATAGTTGGTTACGGTATCATTTCTTAGGTTGAAAAGTTGAAACGTAATCACTTTTAGGACCAAAGCAACAAGTACAGATTCCACTGATGACTAATGGGATGGGACCTCATGCGAAATGGGCAGCTCTCCAATTTGTCTAAGGATTCTTATTTCGAATTCTATACGAAAGATACAACATGTGGTATTCAATGGGTATTGTGCAAGATTAAAAATACCCTTTGACTGATTAAAAATAAAACAGTGTACAGCGTATATTCCTAGCTTATTCTTTGATAGCCAAGAAAAAAAGAGAATAATTTAATAACGAATTCGAGATATGAAATACAGACCATTATAACGTACCGGTAACACTGAATAAGTATGGTGATTTACAGCTTATGCTGATACTTGAGAATGTTGGGTGCCGGGATGGCTATTTATGAGCCCTCGGCGTTGCCTCTGAAAATAAGGATGCAGCCTATTAACTCCTTCCAGGTATAAAGGTGTTTGCATCTCAATCAACCGAGAAACCTACAGGGATTTTGTTTGTCTATTAAGATGATTCGATTGCTAGAAAACCATAAATGAATAAATTAATTATGATAAACTCAGATGGTGACAGAGCAATTCATGAGTTCAGAACAAGCAGAAAACAACTTACAGCCCGGCGGAAGGCAAACATCTCTTCTTTACCAGATAATATAGAAACTATCGCTTCTGGTGCACCTCCGGACCCCACATTGCCTCCAGCTAAAACATCTCTACGAAGTCTTGCACCTTCCGTCTCAGTTTCAAACTGGAAACTGGACAACAAAAGATAGACATGTTACATGCCAACGTAAGCATGAACTCATGTTTTCAACTGAAAAAGCACCTAGGGTTAATTCTAGAAATATACTAAATCATATGATAACCAATTGAGTAGAAAGGGGTGGGAATTCAAGCATGGTATGAAAACACAAAATTGTCCAGGCAGCAAAAGATATTCAGCATCACTATGAGAGACTCAAAAGCATGAGGAAAAAGGAGCTTATATAGTTCAAATATCATGATGAAAAAACTACCTTTCCAAATCAAATAGTGTTCCCTCTTCAGTTCCTTGAAATAACTCCTCTATAGAAGAAGCTGCAGAACAATATAGGCAGCAATGATGATTGTATAACTCATCAATGAGGGTGATAAAGCGACGTGCCTGAAATGCGTAACCCAATGTAGTGTCAGTGTGCTATTATTAGTCAGTTCAATCCATTTCCTTGTCTTCCTTTTAACCAAATAACAGCACATTTACCACTGTACTCGTAATATCTACTCTGTGGTCACAAAATCTCCATCTATAGCATTAAATATAACTAATGTAACCTTGCCATGTATTTCTTGGAATTAGGCTTACTGAACTAATGGAGTACCTTGTCACGGATTTCCATATTCATTGCTGGAATATCAGAGATGAACACAGTATGGTAATTCTTTGCTACTGCAATGTAGTCAGCTGCACCTACCTGCAGGTGGTCAATGAAGATATAAGCGTCATCCAAAAGAGGCAACCAGGAAGAATATGAGAGCCTAACATCAATCATCCTACCATCCTATTCATATAATAAGGGATTAGGTTATTCAATAAGTGAGACTCTCAAGAACCTAGAGGAAGGGAGTTCAGTACCGGTCGGCCACAAAGATACTCGAATGTGAACTTTGCTGCTCCATTGCAACTTTCAGGAACCTCCAGTGTTCTAATTTCAGAGCAGAAAAAGACATCTTTAAATTGGATTAGAATAGTTGACAAAAGGTACAGTATAAGGTTCCAAACAAACCTCCCAAACATAACTGGGATGGTATTAGATGTGATTTGTCCTCCCAATAGACCTGTGACCTGACACCACATTTTCTCAAACTCCTCCACAGCACTGCTCTCCAAAGGGCAGAAATAGTGAACCTGCACCATGCAATTGTGAATTCAACCACTAAAGAGACTAGAGACGTGCTTAACCTTGAGGCAACACTTTCAACTGAATTTTGTCAATTTGCAGTACTTATGAGAGTGAAATATAATCTGAAACCATCAATGACACCCAGGAGATTTGTGCAAGGAGTATTTTAAACAAAAGAAAGATAGGTTAGCCTAAGAACAGCACTCAGAGGTAGAGGAAGTATCAGTGGCACTACTAAGAGTGAAAGTATAGACAAGAAGGCATCTTACAAGGTCTTTAGAACTTTGTGCTATAAATCGGCGATAATCAATCTCACTTCCAATCAGAATGATGTCACAATGGTTCTCCAATTTTGAAACCAATTTTTCAAAGATCTCTCGCTGCATGCCATCCTATAGCCAAATGAAGACCAAAATTAGACCTCAGCGACCAGCATCTTCCATGCTTTAAAATAGCCCGGCCTTGTAATTACAGAAGGAAACCAAGGAAGATCTTGCAACAAAACACAGGATACCGAAACAAAAGCCACAAGAAATTTTAGGTCTTCCACCAATTCTTTCCCATCATGATACAAGTTTGAGGAATGGTGCAGAGTGAAAGGAAAAAGAGAAAGTACCTGATTTAAATCCTTTGGTGCTCTATTACTGGTGGCCACAAGAACAGTTCCAGATGTCAACAATCTGCTTAGAATTCCAGATAAGGCCACAATAGCAAATACATCAACTGTCTGTAATATAGAACCACAATTACAAAAAAGAGAGTAAAAGATCAGCCTAGGGGATTGAAGAAACGCAAGCATGTAGTACTGACTTATTCAAGTACAACATGAAAAGAAAGGAGAATTCTAAACCATTTCCATATAATGCATTGACTCATCTAGGATCCATTAACGGAGATATAATGCGTCCATCATATTACCTGTATCTCATCAAAGCAGAGAACACTGCCCCCTCTTCCTCCTGATTGCAAATCTATAAGAAATTCATCTGCTACAGCAGGGAGAATGTGTTTCATTTGCATATCCTGCTTATACCTTTCCTCTGCTGCTAACCACTCCTTGACTTTCATATCAAAGGGAAGATTCGTAACCCAACTAGTAATGCTCGACTGCAAGGACTTTCTCTCAACTTGATTTTTCCATATCTTGTGCATGTGTTCGTTTATTTTTAGCATACCCTACAAGCATGAACAGCAGAGTATAACTTTTCTTGATACAAGACAAGAATAACATACAAGTTGTTTAACTTCCATTTGGTTAGACTCCTGTTGACAGATAATACAACCAGCATGTCAAGTATGACTGCAGATGTAGTGTTGACATATAACCAGCACCATGAACAAGCACGATGTAAAATCACCTCATGAAAGTGAAGCCTGCTTCGGTGCTTAATAACTCCTTCAGTGGCACCATAAAACATATCCATTAACATTGTCTTCCCTAACATAACCAAATGCCGAGTGGTTAATAGAATTTCTCATACATTTCACATCACACTTAAACACCAATAAGACGAGCAACATGCTTACCACTTCCCACATTCCCATAAATATATAGCCCCTTTGGTGCTGGAGGTGCAATTGGACGCCTACCAACAACAGAATCCAACTTTCTCTCCCTATTTAAATATGATACCCATCTCCCTACTCCCGGTTCCACATTCTCAATTTTCTTCCTAATCCCAAAAGTGAACAAAAATCTAATCATAAAAAAACAGCATTACAAAGCACAACAGAAGCATAACAGGAAAAAATGATGCATTACCGCGACATCATCCATCTCTCAACAAATCGATTCTTATGCTTGTTTACTGATTCCCAAACATCCCCTTGCTGTTTCTCCTCAGCTTCCTTCACTAATAGCTTAATTCGTTCATCCTCCCTCTTCTTCTCCCAATCAGATAGTTTTATCTACACAAAACACAACAGAATTTACCAAAACGAAACAGAGATAAGATTTTCGGAATTCAAGCGAGCTACATAACCCAAGCAGGAATACTATACATGATACTCCTCCATATCCTTCTCGTACTTCTCTAACCTCCCTAGCAATTTCTCCAGCTCAACAGCAACCGTTTCCTGGTACGGATCATGCCGTAACCTCCCTTCATCAACATACTTCTTGTACAATGCCAGCGGACCTGACAGCAATACACAAATTACTTCAGAAATCCTAATTAACAGCAACATTAAACATCAGAGATAGTAAAACAAACCTGGCGGGTTTGAGGAGTAGAAGCGAAGCGCATTGATGCGGAGATTCCCGGCGGTGGTCCTTGTCCGGCGAATGAGGAGTAGAGAAGCGAGTGAAGAAAAGGAAGATAATCTATTCATTCTCTTCTTCTTCTTTCTTTTTGTTGGAGCTCAGCTACCAGTTCGTTGCAACCAGAGACGTTACGGAAATGGTTTGTCTGAGATGGTTTGGTACGAATTCTGTGACGTGGACGTCTAAAGGATCAACCACGTGGTGGGAGGGTGAGGGTGATGTTTTTGGAATTTCCTTCCGGCTATTTTCGAATGGGCTTTATTAAGCCCACTAAAGCAAAATAGAGTGGGCCTGTTGGCAATATGGTCCTTTCGATATATGAGTTTCAAGCCCACTAACACCTTATAGACTGAGCCTTTACTCTTTCAATAATCGTCAACAGAATTGAAGGGGGGAAAATAATTTGCAGAACAGATACTCCCGCTCGACGGGAATTCTCTGACATTATTAATAAATGCGATTTCCCGGCCGAGAAACAGAGCAGAGATGCTTAGCTCTTTTTCAATCCTGCAAAACTCTTTCATACCTCACACAAATCCACGCCCTTATCCTCAAATTAGGCCTCCATAACAATCCTCTTGTCCTCACTAAATTTGCTTCCACATCCTCCGATCTCGACGCCATTGATTATGCCTCCTCCTTCCTCTTCTCACCCGAATCCGATAGTAGCCTCTACGATTCTTTCCTCTTCAATACCATCATCAGAGCTTATGCTCAAACTATTAACTCGAAGGAAAAAGCTGTAGTTTTGTATAGGAATATGCTTGAGTTTAACGTTTTGCCTAATAAATTTACGTACCCATTTGTGCTTAAGGCCTGTGCTGGGATTAAAGATTTGAATTTGGGCAAATCCGTTCATGGGTCGACTTTGAAATTCGGGTTCGATGAAGATGAGCATGTGAGAAATTCGTTGGTGAATATGTACTGTAGGTGTGGTAGTGAAGGAATTGAGATAGCACGCAAGCTGTTCGATGAAATGCCCAAGTGGGATTCTGTTGGATGGAGCGCTATGATTGCTGGGTATGGGCGATTGGGGAGGTATAACGAAGCGATTGATTTGTTTAGGGGGATGTTAAGTTTTGGTGTTCGCCCTGATGATGTTACCATGATCGCGGTTGTGGCTGCTTGTACAGAGTTGGGTGCACTTGATGTAGGCAAGTGGGTGGAGTTATATATTGAGAAAGAAAAGGTTGAGAAGAGTGTTCAGCTCTGTAATGCGTTGATTGACATGTTTTCAAAGTGTGGTGATGTTGACGAAGCGATGAAATTGTTTAGGAGCATGAATGAGGGTGAGAGAACTATTGTTTCATGGACTTCTGTGATCGTTGGGTTAGCAATGCACGGTCGAGGTGTGGATGCTGTTGCCTTCTTTGAGGAGATGATAAGAAGTGGGATTGTTCCGGATCGTGTTTCATTCACGGGATTGCTGTCAGCTTGTAGTCATTCTGGGTTGGTTGATAAGGGTAGAGAATATTTTGATTTGATGAGGAAGGATTTTGGCATTGTACCTGAGATTGAACAATATGGGTGCATGGTTGATATGCTATGCAGGGCTGGACTTGTTAGAGAGGCTTTTGTATTTGTTCAAGAAATGCACATTGAGCCTAACTCTGTTATTTGGCGTACTTTGATCAATGCTTGTCGTGCCCATGGTGAGCTTAATCTTGGGGAGAGAATCTCGAGAGAACTAATAATCAATGAGCCAATGCAGGAGTCCAACTACGTACTACTCTCCAACATCTATGCTAAAATGTCCGATTGGGAGAAGAAGAACAGGATTAGAAAGGTGATGGACAATAAAGGGATGAAGAAAGTCCCTGGGAGCACGATGATCATGTTAGACGACAAAATTTGTAGATTCGAGGTTGGAGATGAATGTCATAACCAGTCTAGTGTGGAATCCTGTTCCGACGGTGAATTCTCTTCGAACTTCAGATGATTGCCACCTAAGATCGGAGGATCAAGAATTTCCCCTTCTGACAGACTAGAAGAGGAGTCAACGTCTTAGAAAAAATTTGCTCCTCTATACTCTGGTTTTTAGTTTTTACTACTTGTTTCAAAGTGTATGCAAATCAACCATAGTCAACAAAGGCTTGAGATAAAGCTCCATACCAATCATTGGCAACTCACTTGTGTGGACCCCCTCTCAATCCAAAAAAATCCAAAAGGTGGATTGAAATTGAATGAATATTCAAAGAAAATGTTGAAACTCCCTCCACCAACTTTCCTATGCATCTATAAATTCTCTAATGACTAATGAGAGCTAATAAATCATCAGTGGACCACAAAAGTTGGAACTTGGATGCCCATTTTGGCACAAAGTTGGTGCCTTTAGCACTATGTTTGTAGCCACTATGTTTGTAGCCAATCCATCAAGTAGGAAATGACCCCATCTCAATTTTCAATTGTCAGTGCCTCTTGTTTCATTACTAATGGTGTTAAAGATTGAAAATACTTCTGTGTAAGACTTACGACTTTACGACTGTGGAGAAAAGACATTATCCGACGAGAATGAGACTCAAACTCGAGCTTACTAACTAAAATTACCAGAGTTTGCTGGTGTTTTAAGCTAAGACTGGTTGGTAACTTACTAATTCGGTAATTCCACATTGCGTTCGAGATTAAACGCGTAGCCGCGTAATATTATAATGATAAATACAAAAACCTTGCCGTCCCATCTCTTTTACTATCTTACAAATTTGTCAACGTGCTAGCTACATGCCAACCTCTCCAATTCAGAGTATGAAAAAAACGCGTCTCTCTTCTTCTCTTTCAATAGATGAATCTTAATTTGGATGATAATTACCAAAACTTACATGTAGTGCCATTTCTTGGTGGCCAACTAATTTCAAGTACTGGTGAAAGATAAAATCTAAAACCCATATTTGCACATGGAAGAAGGGAGTGGTTTTTGTTGACAGCAAAGACCGACTCTACACCGCACATTTCCTGGTTTTCCTCCCATCTTTCACGGCATGGAATGGAAGAGGTCAAATATTGGAAAAAACAAAAACAAAAAACACAACTTGAGAACACGTAATTGCCTCGTCGGAGAGCAAAGTCAAACAAAATTAATGAACCATGTGTCACTGATAGAAATATTCAAAGGGACAGAGACTCAAAAGATAGTTAACTCCATATATAGTCACCCTTTGTTTTACCGATTCTTCCTAAATTTTCCTGCAAATGGCGGGTAATTAACACAGTATGGAAGCACACATGTATTGTCTTAGCGAGTACAGTAGTCTAATGGCAAAGCCATGAGCTTTTGCTCCATGCCATAAACAGAGGACAACTTAAAGTTGTAGATCAGATTCGCAATATACGAGAACAGAACACAACCTACCCTGTACCTGAGATACTAGGATTAACCTAGAGCATTACATGTTTCCTTCTGTCATAAACTCATAAGGCAGGAGCTATGGAGATCTAATCTTGATGATAGTATTCAAAACCACATTTTACGGTACATTAACTCCAAACTAATTGAAGAGATCACTAAAATGATAATAGTACACGGTTTCTAATCGGTTGCTCATTAGATGAGATATGCTACGTTAAATCCAATGTTTTTCATGGCAGTCCCCAAGTCATTCCATTCCAGATCTCAGTTAATTAAGAATCTAAGATCATCTTGTCCTGTTTTATGAGAACATGTAGCCCTCAAAGATTCACAACCTCATTGCCAACCAATTGACAGATCAAAACACAATAAAATCAAACAGAATGCAAAATGTGATTGAAATCCC
>NBIL01130445.1:0-12340 GCA_002752925.1 Viola pubescens var. scabriuscula | reverse complement strand
ACAATTTTCTAAAAAAATAAAATAATTTCTCACAATGGCAGTCTATAATAAATTATGGAAGTAAACATGTTCAATCTCGAAGAAAATGAATCTCTTGTTATGATTTTTTCCCGATTTAAGTTTAATTTTAACTTTGTTCAATTTGTTATTTCCTTTTTGTATTAATTCCTCAGTCCCAACCGAAGAGTTCATGACTATTTATGCTGGGATAAAACTATTGGCATTCGCTCGAATTGGAGACAAAGCATGGACTGATTTTATGTATGTACCAAGCACGTCCCGTTGTTTCAGCGACATTGTTTATTTCAAGGAAAGATTTTATGCTGTAGATATTCATGGGGTTACTTTTATTTGTGACATTGGCGATGATCAAAATCCTAAGGCTACAGCTATTGCACCAGCTCCAGATGGAGAAGTATCTTGTTGAGTCGTCGGGGCAACTTTTGTTGGTTTCACGAGTATATGGGGGTCAAATATTCAGTCGTGCTTTTCAAGGATATAGTCTTGCCAACACAGTGGATGATGCAGATTATGAAAATGAGGGGGAACAATCTGAAGAAGAAGAGAACGACGATGATACATGCTGTGTTTTTAGTGATGATCCATGCTATGTTACTATTGGGTTCATAATTATGAAGCTGGTAGAAAACACGGAGCAAGGAAGTAGATACAAATACAAGTTGGAAAAGGTTGATGACTTGGGGGATCAAGCATTGTTTTTGGGTTTTAATTCTTCTGTATCTGTGTCTGCCTCAAGTTTCCCTGGCTGCAAAGCCAACAGTATTTATTTCACAGACGACTGACTACCTGACGGGGTTTGATAATTACGGTCCAGCTGTTGGGGGGGCATGATATGGGCATCTATAGCATGGAGGATGCAACAATCAAACGCCATTACAAAGGTGAATCCTTCTCTTACTTCAGTCCCCCGTCGTGGTACATGTAATGTAGAGTGTGTTCTGTAGAGCATAGTTAGGATTTGGCAATGGAAGCTACTTGATTGTTATGAAACATCCATCCTCCTTCCTTGTAGAAAAGTGGAAATCAAAGAAGCGAAGAAGATAGAATCCAACTCGCTATTATAAATTGGGCCACAGCCCACCGAATAATTACAAACGAACTCAACTTAATGTAGCCCACTTAATTCGTCGACATGAAAAAAAGTCCACTTCTTGAGCAATAATCATGGCAGTTTGGAAAATACATAATAATCACCCTACCGATAAGTTCTTAATTCAGCTAGTATGAGGTTGTTCTAAATTTTAATTTGCCGACTCAAATTTGAAATAATTGGGATCTTATATATTGACCGGAATGACAGTCTTAATTAATTGCTGGTGCCGTGGAGCATTAAATTTCTAGGCTCTACCAATCAGGAACGTTGTTTATGCAGGAAAGACGGATTGCACTGACTTACGTTCGAGTTTGGGAAATAGAAAAAACGGCAATATAAATTTATAATATTTTAAAAGAAAGTGACCAATCACATGTTCATAGGACTAGGAGAGTTGCATTTTGAGATCGAATGAGGCAAGTTGCCCGTGACATAAAGGCTATTCAATCCTCCATTCTCTCTAGAAGAAGAAATATACATATTAACCCACCACCACAATCCACAGTTGTTGATTCTTATTCCTAAAGACAAAACGGTTAGAATGTGAAAAAATATAACCGATGGAATAACATCAAAGTTGAAGTAATATAATAAGCACAGTAATTAATCACATAAAAAAAATCAACTAATTAACTTTAATTCTTAACGATTGAATTAGCAACGAGATAAAAATACCGAACCATTCATGTCACCGATGGATGACGTTTACTCCAAAATCCACTAAAATAAATAAATTAATGGTCATTCTAAAAACATAAATATAATATAATTTATTTCCTTTTTTTAAATAAAGAGAGGGCCGGTGCACGCCAGCACCAACTATAAATACCGGTGTTGGCATGAAGAGCGCGTATGCTGCTAGCGGGAAGAATCTATAGAATTCATCAATCACCTCATAATAATAATTAAACATGGTGCTAATCGTCATCCTAATCGTGTTTAATCTTCTCCTTAATCAAGCAAACCCTGTACTTGGGGATATCGGCACGGCTTCTTCATACAATCCTCCATATTTACGTGAGTAATTTCATTTTAATTTTCATTTCATGATCCATCTTTTTACTTTTTACTACGTGTTTTTCGTTACGATTCCTCCACTCGAGTGAATTGTGCTTTTATTACCAAACTGGCGTATGATTCCAACTTGAGATATTTACGGATGATATACTTTGTCGTCACTAGCGGATACTAATGATCTATATATATGTTTGAGTATGCAGCTACTAGGTGTAACGGAAACAGGCAAGATCAATTCCCACCAGGGAATCTATTTGTTGCAGTGAGTGAAGGATTGTGGGACAATGGAGCAGCTTGTGGAAGAAGGTATAGGATGAAGTGTTTGAGTGGTAACAACAGACCATGCAAGGAAGGGACAATTGACGTCAGGGTTGTCGACGTTTGTAGAAGATCGCCTTGTCCATCTACCATCCTCTTGTCAAATGATGCTTTCTCCGCCGTCTCAAATTCTCCTACCGCAAGAATTAACGTCGAATATATCCAGTACGTATAATTAGTTATTTTTTGAAAATACTTTATTTTTTAGTGGGAAGATTCCGTACGGACATGATTTGTTGTGATTTCGATATAAAGTTGTTATTCCTTCTATAACACCATTATACATTTGATTTTTGCAGGATTTGAAGGAGAATTGCAGTTTGGTTACACCATGGCATTGACATACATTTAGCAATCAAATTAAAGCCATGTAAAATAGAAGGGAAAATTATATAGATTGCCAACTGGGCGATCTTTTTCTTTTTTTTCATGAAGAAATTGGACCTTTGTAATTGCTATCTTCTTCCTTAATTGATCAGTAAAACAATAATTTCCCTACCTAATGGAATTCGAATGTACAAGTGGAAGTTGCATATTCAATAAGTTAGTAGTATTTTATACCGCCTTTGCGTTTGCCACCACATCGATGGCCGGCCTTGATGCAAAATGATAATGAATGTGATACTGCCATTAAAAAACAAAAGAACCATTATTACTGGTATATTTTCTCTCATCCAAAGTGAAATCTCGTTTCATTTTACGTCAAAAGATCGGAATACACAACCAAAGATTAGAATTTTTGTGACGGAAAAGTACATAAAAATAAGATTTGTATTCAAGCATGTAGCTAGATTTTATACATCCCAAGCATTCCTTAGAAAAACTCGATCCAGATGCTACATCTAACTACCATAAATTCATTATACAAATATATCTGACCGTTTCCGCCAACCATAAAAATAGACAAATAGCGCATTGAATCTAAAAAATCGGAAGTATTTCTTTTAAACATAACTAGGTTAATGCATGCATGTCGTTTTCACAACGTAGATCAAACTTATGATTAATTTATATATGTGTATATATATATCAAAATTAATAATTTCCTTAGTCAATCACAACGCGTCTAAGGTACCAATATTTAGGAGTCAGACGCTTGCATTTACGTGTAAAAGGTCCACAGGATTCTTGTTCTAACTTCTACGCTTTGGCCACACTGTAGTGTGAGTTTTCTAAACGAAATCAGTCGACAGACTCGACAGAACATATCCAGAAAGCAAAAACCTGTAGTGCCTGCCAAGTGCCAACTTTAATAATAAAAATAAATTAACAATTTTAAACATTTTCACTAGAGTTCACATTAGATTTTTTTATTATCTTTGGATGAAGTTCACGTTTTTACTTTTTAGAATCAAATTCGAGTGGGATTATCTTTATCAGAATCTAGCATATATGCACGTTCACCACCTGTACATGGTCATCGCCTTATCAGCTTATCTCTAAGATATATTAGTACACTACTACTCTTGCGACAAATCTTTTGCCGCCACCTATTTCGAAGAGCCGCCCGAGTTTTGGCTGTACGTTTGGCTCTGTGGTGGTTTCTAAAGTTGGGTTTAAAATAAGTGGATCGGAACCACCAACACCAACTGATCAGGCTCCGCCGCCAACTGATTTAACAGTCATACCAGTCTTGTCACTAGTTAGTTAGTGGAATAGTGGGTCAGCAGCCACACCCAGCTAAAACAGATTAGAGATCAGGATTTTGCTATCACTGATGCCTAATAATTAGTTATTTCTAAGTTTCTAGCATGTGATATAAATGCAATGTTATTAAACAATCAATAAATCAAAATCCACAGATAGCCATCTCTCATAATCATGAACAAAATCACAAAGGAAATCAAGCAAAAGTAGTCATAAGAAAAAGATGATTAAGGTGGATAACAGTAGTTGAGTTTTGAATAAACAAAAGAGTTTACTTACAACCCACATATGTGTCTAGACGAGTCAGAAGCACCATATGTGGTTTATAGTTGGTTACGGTATCATTTCTTAGGTTGAAAAGTTGAAACGTAATCACTTTTAGGACCAAAGCAACAAGTACAGATTCCACTGATGACTAATGGGATGGGACCTCATGCGAAATGGGCAGCTCTCCAATTTGTCTAAGGATTCTTATTTCGAATTCTATACGAAAGATACAACATGTGGTATTCAATGGGTATTGTGCAAGATTAAAAATACCCTTTGACTGATTAAAAATAAAACAGTGTACAGCGTATATTCCTAGCTTATTCTTTGATAGCCAAGAAAAAAAGAGAATAATTTAATAACGAATTCGAGATATGAAATACAGACCATTATAACGTACCGGTAACACTGAATAAGTATGGTGATTTACAGCTTATGCTGATACTTGAGAATGTTGGGTGCCGGGATGGCTATTTATGAGCCCTCGGCGTTGCCTCTGAAAATAAGGATGCAGCCTATTAACTCCTTCCAGGTATAAAGGTGTTTGCATCTCAATCAACCGAGAAACCTACAGGGATTTTGTTTGTCTATTAAGATGATTCGATTGCTAGAAAACCATAAATGAATAAATTAATTATGATAAACTCAGATGGTGACAGAGCAATTCATGAGTTCAGAACAAGCAGAAAACAACTTACAGCCCGGCGGAAGGCAAACATCTCTTCTTTACCAGATAATATAGAAACTATCGCTTCTGGTGCACCTCCGGACCCCACATTGCCTCCAGCTAAAACATCTCTACGAAGTCTTGCACCTTCCGTCTCAGTTTCAAACTGGAAACTGGACAACAAAAGATAGACATGTTACATGCCAACGTAAGCATGAACTCATGTTTTCAACTGAAAAAGCACCTAGGGTTAATTCTAGAAATATACTAAATCATATGATAACCAATTGAGTAGAAAGGGGTGGGAATTCAAGCATGGTATGAAAACACAAAATTGTCCAGGCAGCAAAAGATATTCAGCATCACTATGAGAGACTCAAAAGCATGAGGAAAAAGGAGCTTATATAGTTCAAATATCATGATGAAAAAACTACCTTTCCAAATCAAATAGTGTTCCCTCTTCAGTTCCTTGAAATAACTCCTCTATAGAAGAAGCTGCAGAACAATATAGGCAGCAATGATGATTGTATAACTCATCAATGAGGGTGATAAAGCGACGTGCCTGAAATGCGTAACCCAATGTAGTGTCAGTGTGCTATTATTAGTCAGTTCAATCCATTTCCTTGTCTTCCTTTTAACCAAATAACAGCACATTTACCACTGTACTCGTAATATCTACTCTGTGGTCACAAAATCTCCATCTATAGCATTAAATATAACTAATGTAACCTTGCCATGTATTTCTTGGAATTAGGCTTACTGAACTAATGGAGTACCTTGTCACGGATTTCCATATTCATTGCTGGAATATCAGAGATGAACACAGTATGGTAATTCTTTGCTACTGCAATGTAGTCAGCTGCACCTACCTGCAGGTGGTCAATGAAGATATAAGCGTCATCCAAAAGAGGCAACCAGGAAGAATATGAGAGCCTAACATCAATCATCCTACCATCCTATTCATATAATAAGGGATTAGGTTATTCAATAAGTGAGACTCTCAAGAACCTAGAGGAAGGGAGTTCAGTACCGGTCGGCCACAAAGATACTCGAATGTGAACTTTGCTGCTCCATTGCAACTTTCAGGAACCTCCAGTGTTCTAATTTCAGAGCAGAAAAAGACATCTTTAAATTGGATTAGAATAGTTGACAAAAGGTACAGTATAAGGTTCCAAACAAACCTCCCAAACATAACTGGGATGGTATTAGATGTGATTTGTCCTCCCAATAGACCTGTGACCTGACACCACATTTTCTCAAACTCCTCCACAGCACTGCTCTCCAAAGGGCAGAAATAGTGAACCTGCACCATGCAATTGTGAATTCAACCACTAAAGAGACTAGAGACGTGCTTAACCTTGAGGCAACACTTTCAACTGAATTTTGTCAATTTGCAGTACTTATGAGAGTGAAATATAATCTGAAACCATCAATGACACCCAGGAGATTTGTGCAAGGAGTATTTTAAACAAAAGAAAGATAGGTTAGCCTAAGAACAGCACTCAGAGGTAGAGGAAGTATCAGTGGCACTACTAAGAGTGAAAGTATAGACAAGAAGGCATCTTACAAGGTCTTTAGAACTTTGTGCTATAAATCGGCGATAATCAATCTCACTTCCAATCAGAATGATGTCACAATGGTTCTCCAATTTTGAAACCAATTTTTCAAAGATCTCTCGCTGCATGCCATCCTATAGCCAAATGAAGACCAAAATTAGACCTCAGCGACCAGCATCTTCCATGCTTTAAAATAGCCCGGCCTTGTAATTACAGAAGGAAACCAAGGAAGATCTTGCAACAAAACACAGGATACCGAAACAAAAGCCACAAGAAATTTTAGGTCTTCCACCAATTCTTTCCCATCATGATACAAGTTTGAGGAATGGTGCAGAGTGAAAGGAAAAAGAGAAAGTACCTGATTTAAATCCTTTGGTGCTCTATTACTGGTGGCCACAAGAACAGTTCCAGATGTCAACAATCTGCTTAGAATTCCAGATAAGGCCACAATAGCAAATACATCAACTGTCTGTAATATAGAACCACAATTACAAAAAAGAGAGTAAAAGATCAGCCTAGGGGATTGAAGAAACGCAAGCATGTAGTACTGACTTATTCAAGTACAACATGAAAAGAAAGGAGAATTCTAAACCATTTCCATATAATGCATTGACTCATCTAGGATCCATTAACGGAGATATAATGCGTCCATCATATTACCTGTATCTCATCAAAGCAGAGAACACTGCCCCCTCTTCCTCCTGATTGCAAATCTATAAGAAATTCATCTGCTACAGCAGGGAGAATGTGTTTCATTTGCATATCCTGCTTATACCTTTCCTCTGCTGCTAACCACTCCTTGACTTTCATATCAAAGGGAAGATTCGTAACCCAACTAGTAATGCTCGACTGCAAGGACTTTCTCTCAACTTGATTTTTCCATATCTTGTGCATGTGTTCGTTTATTTTTAGCATACCCTACAAGCATGAACAGCAGAGTATAACTTTTCTTGATACAAGACAAGAATAACATACAAGTTGTTTAACTTCCATTTGGTTAGACTCCTGTTGACAGATAATACAACCAGCATGTCAAGTATGACTGCAGATGTAGTGTTGACATATAACCAGCACCATGAACAAGCACGATGTAAAATCACCTCATGAAAGTGAAGCCTGCTTCGGTGCTTAATAACTCCTTCAGTGGCACCATAAAACATATCCATTAACATTGTCTTCCCTAACATAACCAAATGCCGAGTGGTTAATAGAATTTCTCATACATTTCACATCACACTTAAACACCAATAAGACGAGCAACATGCTTACCACTTCCCACATTCCCATAAATATATAGCCCCTTTGGTGCTGGAGGTGCAATTGGACGCCTACCAACAACAGAATCCAACTTTCTCTCCCTATTTAAATATGATACCCATCTCCCTACTCCCGGTTCCACATTCTCAATTTTCTTCCTAATCCCAAAAGTGAACAAAAATCTAATCATAAAAAAACAGCATTACAAAGCACAACAGAAGCATAACAGGAAAAAATGATGCATTACCGCGACATCATCCATCTCTCAACAAATCGATTCTTATGCTTGTTTACTGATTCCCAAACATCCCCTTGCTGTTTCTCCTCAGCTTCCTTCACTAATAGCTTAATTCGTTCATCCTCCCTCTTCTTCTCCCAATCAGATAGTTTTATCTACACAAAACACAACAGAATTTACCAAAACGAAACAGAGATAAGATTTTCGGAATTCAAGCGAGCTACATAACCCAAGCAGGAATACTATACATGATACTCCTCCATATCCTTCTCGTACTTCTCTAACCTCCCTAGCAATTTCTCCAGCTCAACAGCAACCGTTTCCTGGTACGGATCATGCCGTAACCTCCCTTCATCAACATACTTCTTGTACAATGCCAGCGGACCTGACAGCAATACACAAATTACTTCAGAAATCCTAATTAACAGCAACATTAAACATCAGAGATAGTAAAACAAACCTGGCGGGTTTGAGGAGTAGAAGCGAAGCGCATTGATGCGGAGATTCCCGGCGGTGGTCCTTGTCCGGCGAATGAGGAGTAGAGAAGCGAGTGAAGAAAAGGAAGATAATCTATTCATTCTCTTCTTCTTCTTTCTTTTTGTTGGAGCTCAGCTACCAGTTCGTTGCAACCAGAGACGTTACGGAAATGGTTTGTCTGAGATGGTTTGGTACGAATTCTGTGACGTGGACGTCTAAAGGATCAACCACGTGGTGGGAGGGTGAGGGTGATGTTTTTGGAATTTCCTTCCGGCTATTTTCGAATGGGCTTTATTAAGCCCACTAAAGCAAAATAGAGTGGGCCTGTTGGCAATATGGTCCTTTCGATATATGAGTTTCAAGCCCACTAACACCTTATAGACTGAGCCTTTACTCTTTCAATAATCGTCAACAGAATTGAAGGGGGGAAAATAATTTGCAGAACAGATACTCCCGCTCGACGGGAATTCTCTGACATTATTAATAAATGCGATTTCCCGGCCGAGAAACAGAGCAGAGATGCTTAGCTCTTTTTCAATCCTGCAAAACTCTTTCATACCTCACACAAATCCACGCCCTTATCCTCAAATTAGGCCTCCATAACAATCCTCTTGTCCTCACTAAATTTGCTTCCACATCCTCCGATCTCGACGCCATTGATTATGCCTCCTCCTTCCTCTTCTCACCCGAATCCGATAGTAGCCTCTACGATTCTTTCCTCTTCAATACCATCATCAGAGCTTATGCTCAAACTATTAACTCGAAGGAAAAAGCTGTAGTTTTGTATAGGAATATGCTTGAGTTTAACGTTTTGCCTAATAAATTTACGTACCCATTTGTGCTTAAGGCCTGTGCTGGGATTAAAGATTTGAATTTGGGCAAATCCGTTCATGGGTCGACTTTGAAATTCGGGTTCGATGAAGATGAGCATGTGAGAAATTCGTTGGTGAATATGTACTGTAGGTGTGGTAGTGAAGGAATTGAGATAGCACGCAAGCTGTTCGATGAAATGCCCAAGTGGGATTCTGTTGGATGGAGCGCTATGATTGCTGGGTATGGGCGATTGGGGAGGTATAACGAAGCGATTGATTTGTTTAGGGGGATGTTAAGTTTTGGTGTTCGCCCTGATGATGTTACCATGATCGCGGTTGTGGCTGCTTGTACAGAGTTGGGTGCACTTGATGTAGGCAAGTGGGTGGAGTTATATATTGAGAAAGAAAAGGTTGAGAAGAGTGTTCAGCTCTGTAATGCGTTGATTGACATGTTTTCAAAGTGTGGTGATGTTGACGAAGCGATGAAATTGTTTAGGAGCATGAATGAGGGTGAGAGAACTATTGTTTCATGGACTTCTGTGATCGTTGGGTTAGCAATGCACGGTCGAGGTGTGGATGCTGTTGCCTTCTTTGAGGAGATGATAAGAAGTGGGATTGTTCCGGATCGTGTTTCATTCACGGGATTGCTGTCAGCTTGTAGTCATTCTGGGTTGGTTGATAAGGGTAGAGAATATTTTGATTTGATGAGGAAGGATTTTGGCATTGTACCTGAGATTGAACAATATGGGTGCATGGTTGATATGCTATGCAGGGCTGGACTTGTTAGAGAGGCTTTTGTATTTGTTCAAGAAATGCACATTGAGCCTAACTCTGTTATTTGGCGTACTTTGATCAATGCTTGTCGTGCCCATGGTGAGCTTAATCTTGGGGAGAGAATCTCGAGAGAACTAATAATCAATGAGCCAATGCAGGAGTCCAACTACGTACTACTCTCCAACATCTATGCTAAAATGTCCGATTGGGAGAAGAAGAACAGGATTAGAAAGGTGATGGACAATAAAGGGATGAAGAAAGTCCCTGGGAGCACGATGATCATGTTAGACGACAAAATTTGTAGATTCGAGGTTGGAGATGAATGTCATAACCAGTCTAGTGTGGAATCCTGTTCCGACGGTGAATTCTCTTCGAACTTCAGATGATTGCCACCTAAGATCGGAGGATCAAGAATTTCCCCTTCTGACAGACTAGAAGAGGAGTCAACGTCTTAGAAAAAATTTGCTCCTCTATACTCTGGTTTTTAGTTTTTACTACTTGTTTCAAAGTGTATGCAAATCAACCATAGTCAACAAAGGCTTGAGATAAAGCTCCATACCAATCATTGGCAACTCACTTGTGTGGACCCCCTCTCAATCCAAAAAAATCCAAAAGGTGGATTGAAATTGAATGAATATTCAAAGAAAATGTTGAAACTCCCTCCACCAACTTTCCTATGCATCTATAAATTCTCTAATGACTAATGAGAGCTAATAAATCATCAGTGGACCACAAAAGTTGGAACTTGGATGCCCATTTTGGCACAAAGTTGGTGCCTTTAGCACTATGTTTGTAGCCACTATGTTTGTAGCCAATCCATCAAGTAGGAAATGACCCCATCTCAATTTTCAATTGTCAGTGCCTCTTGTTTCATTACTAATGGTGTTAAAGATTGAAAATACTTCTGTGTAAGACTTACGACTTTACGACTGTGGAGAAAAGACATTATCCGACGAGAATGAGACTCAAACTCGAGCTTACTAACTAAAATTACCAGAGTTTGCTGGTGTTTTAAGCTAAGACTGGTTGGTAACTTACTAATTCGGTAATTCCACATTGCGTTCGAGATTAAACGCGTAGCCGCGTAATATTATAATGATAAATACAAAAACCTTGCCGTCCCATCTCTTTTACTATCTTACAAATTTGTCAACGTGCTAGCTACATGCCAACCTCTCCAATTCAGAGTATGAAAAAAACGCGTCTCTCTTCTTCTCTTTCAATAGATGAATCTTAATTTGGATGATAATTACCAAAACTTACATGTAGTGCCATTTCTTGGTGGCCAACTAATTTCAAGTACTGGTGAAAGATAAAATCTAAAACCCATATTTGCACATGGAAGAAGGGAGTGGTTTTTGTTGACAGCAAAGACCGACTCTACACCGCACATTTCCTGGTTTTCCTCCCATCTTTCACGGCATGGAATGGAAGAGGTCAAATATTGGAAAAAACAAAAACAAAAAACACAACTTGAGAACACGTAATTGCCTCGTCGGAGAGCAAAGTCAAACAAAATTAATGAACCATGTGTCACTGATAGAAATATTCAAAGGGACAGAGACTCAAAAGATAGTTAACTCCATATATAGTCACCCTTTGTTTTACCGATTCTTCCTAAATTTTCCTGCAAATGGCGGGTAATTAACACAGTATGGAAGCACACATGTATTGTCTTAGCGAGTACAGTAGTCTAATGGCAAAGCCATGAGCTTTTGCTCCATGCCATAAACAGAGGACAACTTAAAGTTGTAGATCAGATTCGCAATATACGAGAACAGAACACAACCTACCCTGTACCTGAGATACTAGGATTAACCTAGAGCATTACATGTTTCCTTCTGTCATAAACTCATAAGGCAGGAGCTATGGAGATCTAATCTTGATGATAGTATTCAAAACCACATTTTACGGTACATTAACTCCAAACTAATTGAAGAGATCACTAAAATGATAATAGTACACGGTTTCTAATCGGTTGCTCATTAGATGAGATATGCTACGTTAAATCCAATGTTTTTCATGGCAGTCCCCAAGTCATTCCATTCCAGATCTCAGTTAATTAAGAATCTAAGATCATCTTGTCCTGTTTTATGAGAACATGTAGCCCTCAAAGATTCACAACCTCATTGCCAACCAATTGACAGATCAAAACACAATAAAATCAAACAGAATGCAAAATGTGATTGAAATCCC
>NBIL01130427.1:0-10267 GCA_002752925.1 Viola pubescens var. scabriuscula | reverse complement strand
AGCTAATCTGAATCCCAAACAACCTTTAAATCTTTTTTTTTATCATGAAGGTGCTAATTTTGGATTGACTTTGTGTTCATATATACTTCAAGAAATGTTGATTTTGGAGTATAAAACACTTTTCCTCTTATTTTATTGCAATTTTTCTCTCTATTTTAAAATAAAAATAGAAATGAACCCAAGAAAAGAAGCAGTACAAGTTTATTCTTTGGAGCAACCATCAAGGCAAGCGAAGCCTATAAAAGCATGGAGAAATGCAGACAATTTCATTCCACAACCCAATCAAGCGAAGCCGTACACGCATTCTTGCCGTCAAATACAAAAATACAAAAATAATAATAATAAAATAATAAAGTAAAAAACACTACACATTTATGTATCCGATTTCAGATCAAGAATTGGTGACCGCCACCACCTCCACCTCCTCCACCCCCACAGCCACCGATAACCACCACAAACACTACAAGTTTCTTCCGAAACGTATAATCTTGGTCCGCCACGGTGAATCACAAGGAAATCTGGACACCACTGCTTACTCCACCACACCGGACAACAAGATCCCATTGACCCCACTCGGCCTCTCGCAGGCGCGTGCCGCCGGCGCCCAGTTGCACGACCTCATCTCTAACTACAACCATGACAAGAACTGGAGGGTTAACTTCTACGTGTCGCCTTACGAGAGGACGAGATCAACTCTGCGGGAGATTGGGAAGTCATTTCAGAGGAAGAGGATTATTGGTGTTAGAGAAGAGTGCAGAGTTAGAGAACAGGATTTTGGGAATTTTCAAGTGGAAGAGAGGATGAGAGCTATTAAACAGATGAGAGAAAAGTTTGGAAGGTTCTTTTACAGGTTCCCTGAAGGAGAATCAGCCGCTGATGTCTATGACCGTGTTTCAAGTATGTGCCCATTCTTTCTCTTTTCAATTTCTTCTGTTGCTTTGTTGTTTTGGGTGGTTTCTTTGATTAATTTTGGGTCAATGGGTTTTTGTTCTTTTGTAAGTTGAAATGAATAATATACTGAAATGGGGTCTTGTACTACTTGTTTGATGCTTTTGCTTAGTGCTTCAATTGTTCAGTGTGTTTATGCCTTATCTAGTAGCTAATTAAGCTTATATTTTTATTTTTATTTCTTTATGGTTGAAGTTTAGAGACGATGCTAGAGTTGTCGAGAGTCAAAAGTATAAAATATGCTTTAAAGAAATGAAGGAATTTGATTCCAAAATGGCTTTGCTTTTCTTTTTCTTTTTTCCAGTACTTTGTTGATTGATTTAGTGACAGGAGGAAAAATGTAGTTTCAATATTACTTTGCTTGTTTCTGCAGTAATATTCAAGCCTTGAATTTGTCAAACTTAACATGCTTGCCTATCTAAATCATTTATTTTAACCCCTTCTGGTGTATATGGGAGATTGTAGTGAAATTCAGAATTGAAATCTGATTTGCATCCGGACTTCAAAGTATCTCTAGCTGTTCTTTGTTTCTTTTCATACTAGAAACCAACTCAAATTAGATGTTACTGCTGCTATGAGTTGAGGTTTTATTGTAACAAATTTGTTCACGCGGTTTTCTTCAAAGTGCTAAACCTGTTAGTATTATTAGAGATCAACAAGCTAGTAATCAGAAATGGACTGATTATTGCTGACAAGAAGGTTCTCCCATAACCCATAGAATGAAATGAAATAATGGTGGGTTTTGTTTCTTTTTTGTTAGAAATCATTCTATATTTGGTTTGCCCTAATGTTATAATAGTTAAAAGATAATTCTCACTTGAAATTTAAACATGAGATAGACTTGTTTTAAAACTTTAGTTTTGATGCCCTAAAGTGCTGATTGTGTCTAATGGTATCAATAGTGATGGCTTTTTAGACTAGACAGTACCATGTTCCGTTACTGTTTCTGAACATCGTGTATCTATACTGTTAGAAAATATGAAATCTCTATCTTAATGAACTATCCATTATGACGTAGCTCCTTCTTGAGATAACACCACACCATGTGTAGCGTTTTTGCTTTAGCCAATTCCGGTTAGCATGACGTGTATCTGTAGCTCCTTCTTAGTGATGGCTTACAGCGGAGTGGGTTGTTTCTGTTCCCAGTCTGATGTTTATGAATGTTAGTAACAGAAGATTTTTGCTTTAGCCAATTCTGCTTAGCATGTCTCTAACTCCTTTTTATTTTACTGTGTCCTGGACCCTATTAGAAACAGGCACACAACATTTATCACTTTAAGACATTATTCTGTTCTATGCTTGCTTTTCCCCATTGCTTTAAACAATGACTATTTTGGCAGTTTAAAGGTGAGAACTTTAATAATGCATACTAAAAGAAAGATTGTAGTATGATATCTGTGTTTCTACCTACTGTTGTGGGTTGGTATCTGGTTGATTCTTTGGATAGTCTGATCCAGTTTTTAAATAGTTTATAGGTTTCTTATTTATTTGTTTTAGTTAAATTTAGGTTTTTAGCATATAAGGATTGATACATGTTCTCACAAATGACAACCATTAGAGGAAGCTAACTCGGATTAAAATTCCTCCTTTGGCAGGTTTTCTTGAATCTCTTTGGAGGGACATAGCCATGAAAAGACTGCATCAGTCCCCTTCTGATGACTTGAATCTTATAATTGTATCACATGGGTTAACTAGTCGCGTGTTCCTCATGAAGTGGTTCAAGTGGACGGTCGAGCAATTTGAGCTCTTAAACAATCCTGGTAACTGTGAGATTCGGGTAATGGAGTTGGGAGCGGGCGGAGAGTATAGCTTAGCGATCCATCACACAGACGAAGAACTGCAAGAATGGGGACTGTCTCCTGAAATGATTGCCGATCAGAAGTGGCGAATGAATGCCAATAGGGGTGATTGGAATGAAAACTGTTCCTGGTACCTTGATGAATATTTTGATCATCTAGCCGACTCAGATAAAGAAAGTGATGACACAGAAAATGATTGTTCATGTGAATTACCTAGAAATTAGATGGGAAATTCTTTTGGTTCATTCATATTGTACTAATTGTACTTATGTGGTTAGACACCGTGTTTGTGTTGATTGATTGTACATGCAATAAAAAGTTCCTTGTTTGTAGTTTGTACTCGTTAACACTTTGCAACCATCTATAATTTTTTCTCTCCATCTCTCGGATGTTTTTTTAGCCTCTTCTTGAATAGGAGGTTAATTTCGTTAAATAGAATAATGTTTTATTTTTATACTTTTTATACTAAAGGAGATGATGGCAAATAAAGGTTCTTAAAATGCTTGTTTAACATTTTACTAATTTAGTAAAAATGTGTAAAAAATAGTAGAAAATTAAATTGTGTATAACCTTTTTTTTTAGTTAAAAATGCAAAAAATGAGATAAAATATAGTAATTGGTTTTTTTTTTAATAAAAAATAATTATATTATTAATAATCAATATAAGAAATCCAACTATATTTTTATAACTTAATTGAACTACAATTTCGTATTCTAATATTTAATCAAAGAGTAGTTAATGATAATGTTTATCTCCACTTAACTACCTTTGAGATAGAAACATAAATTTACGCACCTAATGTACAGTGGGATAATAACTATTAACTACGGTTGTCCGTGTTGATTTTTAATTTTTTTTTTCTGTTCTTTTTTTAAAGATAAATAACGATGAAAACAGTACTTTATACTTTATAGATCATTCTGATAATTAACATTCTCTCATTTCTCTCTTACTTTGGTTTTTCTCTCACTCTCCACCCATTGAAGTCTGTCTGGTCTGGCTACCCATTTTCAAGCATAGCAGAAAAACTTTGCTGCACTTTCTAGGGATCTGGGTCTGATTTACTTCCTTAAAAAACTCAAACCAGGCATTTGTTTCCCCCCACAGTTGTTGTTCTGTTTTTAAGGTTTCTACTTGAATTCTTGTTAGTTACTGATAGACTTGATACGTAAAGTCTGTGTCTTTTGCCAGATCTTGAAGTGGGTATCCTCTGTTTTTGCTAAAAATGCTGTCTTTGATTGATGTCTGGTTGTTGTAAGGTGCTGATTTAGGTGCTTTAGGGTTTGATAACAGTTAGGTAAATTTATTCCTTATTTTAGAGTCTGAAATCTTGGAATAATAATGGCTTACCCATCTGAGCACTATGGATTGTGTAGCAATGGTGGTTTGAGAGTGGTTTCGGTTTTGGTGGTTATGTTCTTGGTTTGCTACATTGTTGGACCTAGGTTTCACTCGAGGAGTACTTCAACTGCTCAAAAAGCTGCATCTTGTCCTTGTGACTGTGATTGCTCTGAAGAGTTTACCTTCACCCTACCTTTAGGTGAGATCATCAGCTTCTTTTTACCTTATCCTTCTAAAATCAGCAATGTTGTTTATGTTGCTTGATTTACCAGTTGTTACTCTTGATAAACCATAAACATGTTTTTGTGTTTGATTTGCCATTTGGGTGTGCTTCCTTATTTTTGGGTTTAATCTAATGGTACTTTGCTACCGATCGATTGAATCTTTAATTCTATGCAACTGGTATGAACTATTACTTGCCTTATTCTAATTGCTCTGGTGTTTACTGTTTCTGCAGAATTTTTCAACCATTCATATGCAGGTTAGCTTCTCCTCTCTGTTATCTCTTTGTTTTCTTGATTCTAATCCTGAATGGAACTGGAAATGGATAAAGAAATCGAGATGTTTTTCTTACATATTTTAGTTGTTGTTTTTTTCTCTACTATGGTAGATTGTGCCAAGAATGATCCAGAAATGCATCAAGAATTAGAGAAAGATGTGGTAGATATGTTGTCAGATGAGATTTCTTTACAGAAAGCAGTGGCTAATGAAACCTTGAAGCATACAATGGCAACAACAATGGAAGCTCAGACTTTGTTTTCACGCTACGAAAAAGAAGCAGAGAAATGTATTGCTCAAACAGAAATCTGTGAAGTAGGAAGGGAGAGAGCTGAAACAGAGCTAGCAGAGGAGATGGTGCTTACAAAACTATGGGAGGCAAGAGCTAGAGAAGTTGGGTGGGAAGAAAATGAGATGTTAGAAAATTGATAATAAGGTTGAAGAGAAGGAAAAAAAGAGCAGAAATATTATTATGATTATTGTTTGTTAGGCAATTATAAAATAGTTAGGTTCTTGTTTTTGCATAGGCACCCGATTGTGATTAGTTGGAGTGTAATTGATCGAAGAGATTAGTTTAGGTTTTTTTTTTCTTCTGTTATTATATGATTTTACTCTCATAATTATCATTTTAGGTTTTTACTAATTAATGAGATAAATTCATATTTTTCTTTTCCATTGTCATTAGAGTATGTAGGTTTAAATTGATCTTGTGATTATCAAAGAGATTTATCTTAAAATATTTTGTCAAAAGTAAATGCTAAATTATGTTCTGAGATTTGTTTAGCCTTAGCGATAGGGATTAAAGCAAAGCAAAAACAAAGCAAATTATATTGGAAGAATCGAACAAATTTAGTCACAATAAAAGTTTACATGAGTTTTCACAGAATGATGAATGAAACTCTTCCATGAATTTTATTTTCCATTTATTCATTGAGGAGTTACTGATGAAATTATTTTATACACTTTTCGTTCATCATAATTGTACACAAAAAACAGCCAGTAATGGCAATCAATAACTGGTTACAATTTTGGGCAAGAAATGCCCACGGTATCAAATATTTCCTTTGAAAGCGGTAAAAAGAAGAGTGTGCAGAAAGAAGCATGCATCTTGAGCAGGAATTGCCGTCTCAAACTCTGGAAATTGGTCCAGACTGCAGAGGAATTGCTTATACGGGCGACATTAATCTCAGTTGTTTGGGTTGAATGTGTAAGCCACCTCCGCTTCTCGTATGAGGTGTGAAGCTAAGCCATCAACTCAAGTATATGCTATCCAAAACTGCAAATCCAGCAGCAACTCCACCTTCATTTGATGAAGACACCTTGGTCCGCATCAGGTATCCACATTCGTCATTTACAATCACCTTGTCCTTGTTCCTGAACAGTTCCAATCCAAGTGTGTCAAGTAACAGAGTGCAAGAGGAAACATTAGTAACATAATCCTCCCCATTCAATCTTTTTCCCCTTTCTTTTCTTTGGAGAGAGCGTGTGTGTGACGTTGTGGTACATGGATACGGAAGGCCAAATCATTCTTAAAAATGTGATCTCTTATTAATTTGGTCTATGATACCCATCCATGGGGCAGTAAACTAACATTCAAGTAGATAACCAGACAGCACACATCACCTACAAAAAAAGAAAAAACATCAATGGACATAGATTAATGCAGAAAGTTATGTACCTCAAGTATGCACCATATACTCCAAGTTCTGATATAGCATGATCCTTATGACAAATGCCATCCCGCACCAAAAATGTGCGTGAAACAGTTGGAAAGATCCTTTGCATTAGGATGTAGGCAGCATTTTCTTCACCCGCTTCCTTCTGCAATCTTATCAGGTTTTCCCTCACATCATCACCGTATATATTGTTACCTGAAAATTGAACAATGATACCATATTGGCAACTAATAAACAGCAACACGACCAAAAAGCCAAGGATGCGAAGAAAACTTCAAAACTGAGGTCCAAAGGGAAGGACCTCCGCCTTCTCTTTGGGGCTTCATCACAAAAATCTCAGGCCTTTCAATGGCTGTTTTGACAATATCTGAGTCATCCAAACTCCACAATCCAGCAAAGCATTTACGCAACTTGGAAATGTCCTCTTTGTTATCAAGAAACCTATAAAATAATTAAAGATCTTAGGAAGATGAATAGATAAGGCAGTGAAAGTTGTTTCTTCAAACTAAACTTTAAAGGATTTAGTGGGCTACTCAAAATCTGTGGAACAAATATCTATTTCCTCAATCAACTCAATGTATTACTGGTTTCCAGTTTTTTAATTAGATCAGAATTAATAAGCCTCCCAGCCAAAATACAGTATGTAAGCTACTTGTCTAATATTGGAAGGGGTTATTGTGGTTAAAGAAGCAAATTATTCTAACTTATATGCCGAAACACCATTAAAGGATTAGTCCACATAATTAGAAGGGTTATTGTGGTTAAAGAAGTAAATTATCTAGCTTATATGCCAGAACACCATTATGTTGACTTCATTAGAGGAAGCACTAGTTCTAAACCACCATAAACTTCCTTAAGGGCACCAATGGATACCCTTTAAGGAGATCACAACCAAAACCAAACACTAAATAAAACAATAACTGGAACTAATAGTATACACCATGCTAATACCTCTCAAGCACATCTGGTTTTGCAAGTTCCTGTTGAACTTTTTTGGTTCCAGTTAAATGATAAGAAATTGATGGGCACTTGATGGCTGTCGAATGCTCTACAAGTGACCTAGCATTCCATTCCTATAGACATAAAAGTAGTAAAACAATACACAATATCAAAATCAACCATTTATATTGGGATTTGGTCAGAAGTATAGCTTTCAGCTGCTAAAACACAAAGGAAGAGAGATGAATGCTTACTGCTTCAGATGGGTAATCAGTTGGTGCATACCCAGCTCTAAAATAAACTACTGCAACTGCTTGGCCATCTCTGCAAGGGCATATCTTCAATATATAGTTGGTGATACATAAGTAAAAATATGAAAGCCGGCACCAAGTCTCCACGGAAAAGAAGCTACATACACAACAAGTGTTCCATCTGGTAGAAGTTCTCCATCCTTGTCGATTTCTGCCAAAGTTTTCCGTAGAGTAGCAATGTTATGCGTGTTCCTTAGCTAAGGAAGAACATATCTAGTGAACTCTTGAAAAAGACTACGAATACATAAATATTATTGAAATGCAAGTCACATAAGTTTTGAAATCTTATGCTTCAGCATCAATTTCGGCTATTGAAAACTTCCAAATCCTTCTAAGTTCACATATCCATTCAAGAACTTGTCCGAAGAAATTGTCCATAATCAAATCTAAGAAAAAAATGCCAGCTATAGTATGCTTAAAAATTAAAGGGAGAAAAGGATATATCTCCTTCAATGCAGCAGAAAGCCAATGTTGGTCATACATGTTTCGCTCCTCAGGCTGAACGACCATCATAACAACAGCCCTATGAGGACATGCTTAAAAATTACTTGTTAAAACCTGTTCAAGGAGAGCAATAGCAGAAAAGATACAAGGATGAAAGACTTATAACTCAATTCTGACCTAGGATTATTATACTCAATCCAAGCTTTAGACAGTGCGTCCGCAAATTTGTTGGAAGCATGGTTGAAAGGAATTCTATTGGAATCTAATCCTAGATATTCTCCGTACTGATTAAGCAACGTCCTGAGAAAATAAAACAACCAGAATGACAATTCTCAATCACTTACATCTTATGAAAACGCACAGGACAAATATCTCTGATCCAATTCTCATAACAACCAAGAGAGATTAAATTTTCAGGGCATAAAACTAGAATGCAGTAGGCCTGAAAAGTGTAATGAATGTTGATAATAGAAAGGTGACATGGAACACAAAGAATCAGACCAAATTGTACAATAATGTTTCCAAATGATCAGAGGTGTGGAACAAAAAAGCTAACACCACAGGTGCTGCAAAACTAAAGGCATTATGATATTCTAATCTTAAATTGTCCCTGTGATGTGCAACTTATGATAAAAGTCCACAATTCACATGGAGAGACAACAAACAAGAAGAAAATAATGTACGATATTCAATAGATAATTAGAGTTTCTTACCTATGAAGCTCACTGACAACACAACTGAGGCCAGGAAATGACGAAGAAATGGTATTTAGCTCTATTTGCAGGAGTTCTTTAGTCTGTTCATCAAGCATATAGTCTGAGCGATGTAAACCCAACCTGATATCCTGAGTTTGCACAAAAATTAGCAAACTTTCAGCTAAATGGAAGTAGCTACTTCCTCTTAAAAGCCAGGTAGTTCCTTAAACTAATGTAATTTAGTGTAATATATCAAGACAGTCCAAACAACCACTGGTCATACACTTACCTCTTTCTTGTTAATTTCTAGCATCTTCGAATGAATATCTAAAAGTCTTGATGTGAAAATATCCACTTTCTTTGTTCTGCAATATCAAGCATTGAAATACCAAATCACATGTTTTTCCAATTACACAGAACATACTATAAAGGCTGCAATTAGATACAGGCACAAGTCTGTGGAGATAAAGGGTAGAGTAAAGAATTAATGAAAAAATGAACGTATACAACGTGCTTTTATAATACAAATCAACAACTTAATGATCCTAGTTCTAATGTCATGAAAAACAACTGGAAAACAGACAAAGGCAGCTATATGACTGAGGCACCATAGAAACATAGGATCCCATGATTTTCAATCTCCGAGTGGTTGACCAATGCCCATATATATAGAAGACCAAAGATACATCCATAGATAAGAGGGAGTACCTGGACAGAGCTTCCTGTAGAAACTTTCCATCCAAGCTGACTCGATCAACAAGTTCATTGAAAATAGGCGCCACTTCACAAGCTAGTTTCCATTGACTTTCAGGGAATGCTACAGGTAACAAGGCAAATGGGGCATGTACCATTCCCACCCCAGGTACTGTTCCTGACCTCTGCAATTACAACGACAACGTTACTCCCACCTTAACCAATAAAATCCAAAAAACATCAACAAAAACAATTCCTAAAACATAAAGACATAATCTTTCGAAACCTAAATTTGTATCTTTTTTAACCCAGTTTTGAATCGTATGAATTCAATAAAACAAGGAGGAGTCGAACCTGAACACTTCTGTCACCAACAACAAGACCATGGAGAGAGCTCCAAACAAGAGCATCATAAACCATTTTCTTGACCAGATGCTCATCAATAGCATGAAGATCGATGGTGAGTTTTTCAGACTCCATCTCCTTCACTTCTCCACACTTCAAAGGCGCAATCTTTGCAGCTGAAATAGAAGAATTGAGAGTGTGGTGATGCTGAAATGGAAAATCCTTGTTGGGTCTTTGGAAATGAGGAAGGTAGACGATGTAAGAGTTGGGATTTGATTCTGGGACGGATGTTCTTGAATTGACGAGGAAAAGAGACTGATATAGACGGTGCACGAGAGAGGATGAATGGGCAACGCTCATAGTGGGACTCTTTTTCGGTAGTGTGGTAGTGAATATTTTATGGATTCTGGGTATTATACATTTGGTCTTAGACGTACACTTTTTATTTTTTTTCCCAGTGTAGAAAAAGTAAGCAATTAAGAATGATTCATATTACCTTTCAGAAAAGAAAAGAAAAAACAGAGAGAAAGATTCATATTAAAGTGTAACCTGATGTAAAATAAGTGTCACCAAAAAA
>NBIL01130424.1:0-11070 GCA_002752925.1 Viola pubescens var. scabriuscula | reverse complement strand
ACTACTTTCAGCACCCTCCACTTCCCAGCTGTAAGTTCTCCTTGCTTGGCTGTCACAACTTTGAACATCTTCTCCATCTCTATATGCTTGAGGTGCTTCACTTCCAAGCACATTGTAACTACAGCTAGGCCCAACTTGCTCTAAATTGGGCCTATCTGCATGCTCATCACTTGTATGGTCTGGCCCATTATGAGGGTCAAGCTCCTCTATTCCCTTTACATCAATTCCTCATATTGAATACCAGCTGCACCTACACTGCCACCATCCTCCACTCTCTCTACTTCAATACCCTCACCACATTCAATACCACTTGCACCTACCATGCTACAATCCTCCACTCCCTCTACTTCAATCCCCTCCTCACATTCAATAGTAGTAGCACCTACCCTGCAACAATCCTCACTATCATCATCACAAATTTCAACCATTACTTCATCACAATAAACACCTTCACTATGAACTTCATCACCACCAACACTTTCATTGTAGGCTACATCTCCAATGGTGAGCAGTAAGGGAGGACATTCTACTTCATCTTCAGAATCAGCACTATCATCCTCTTCACCACTATGAATTTCTTCATCACTACTCTCTAGATTGACCACTAATAGGAGCGTGTTGATTCCATGATCTACAAACACTTCCAGTGTATCCTCACCATTCCTCTCCATCTCTTCGGTGATTTTCTTCACTTTTTTAACCTTACTCAAACCCTTGATGCCTTCCTCCATCTCTTCCCATGGATATTTTGATTCATAATGTAGAGCACTTGCATGGTATCTGTGTTCCACTACTCTTTGGTTTATGTCCTCTAATGTCAGCATATCATGCTCAATTTGGAAACATACTTCCTCTGCATCTACTTAATACAAATTTGGAAGTAGGATTCATCTCCCCCCCCATGAAAATCTTCACAGTAATGAGCATCCTGTCATGGTATTGTTCTCCAGTATTATTAAATGCCCAAAGATAAATTATATAATGAATGAAAATAAAATAAGGGTAGACGACAACAACAAATGGTCCCAGCTTCCATTTTTGTTACTCAAAATCCTAATATATTTAAAATCAATGTATATTTGTTTATTCAAACCCCTAATAGATTTATAATCAGTGCATATTTGTTTATTCAAAATCGAAATGATCCCAAAACCCTAATCGAATAAAGTAAAAAGATAACTTTTCAACGAGAATAGACAACTCACTCGCCTTGCTCCTGAGAGGGAGACAACAAGACCCAGGCGGGTGTCCTTTCTTTTTATCAACGAAATCAAATTACTTCTCTCCCTTCGCTCTCTTCGCAATGTGACTTCACTTTTCGAAGCACAGACGTCTACTGTACTTCGTCTTCAAGCTTCGCAGTGTTAATGGCGAAAATTTTCTGGAGTGCAATCTCTCTTCTAATCGCCTATGGAGTTTTGATTACAAGTGTAGAGATGGATTAATTTCAGTTCCGTTTACTTTTGTTTTCATGTCCACAAGCTCTCTTATTTTTTTACTTTTCGATTTAAAAAAAAACAAACAATTTATACAACAAAAATAAATAATGCTGAAATTAAAAAAATAAAAGTGGAATCATGTTAGAGGATGCAGGAATGAAGGCAGAGGGAGGTCAAAGGAAGACAGGTTGCAACCGGGAAGGAAAACTTGGGCAACCTGTTGTGGTAGGTCAAAACTAACATAAAGTTAGTTTGACTAACAACAAAAGCCCTTTTGCCTCTGACCATGAGTTTAAGGGAGGCGGAATAAAGTTTTATAAGTACGGGAGAGGAGTCTATTTTTCGCGATAATATAAGGGACCTTTCTGCAATTAACCTTTCTAGATTAAACTTGTTCTTTAAAAAAAAGCTTGATTTGAGATTTGATAAAGAAAGAATGAAGGACAAATTTAAAAAGATGTGACTTTGATGATAAAAAAAGATTTTCAATAATGTCAATTAAGCACATCATAACAAATAATCATCATGTCAATTATATCAAGATCAATTCTAGAATAATGCAAACAAGATACAAATGTATGAATAAAGAGGGTCATGTTGAAATAGGCTTATGATGCATGACATGTGACGTGCGAGACTTAAGGGTTTGGCTCACGTAAATTGCTCTTCGAGATAAGTTTTGAGTCAACAACCAAAAAGGCATCACCGACCTTTAAGTATTGACTTATTTACCTTTTTATAATCAAATGGAAACACGACATTTGAACTACTTGACCTCAAAGTGCACTAGCAATTTTTCATGTCCAACTCGAGTGAGATCGATTATAAAATTAATTTATAATCTAAAAACTCTTACTAAACTTAAACCGTCATTCAAGGAATGTCGCCAAAAGAGTTTCCAGAGCATTGGTGGGATCACAATGGTTCAAATTAAGTATCAACTCCCTTTAGACAATCAATTGGTTTTCGGAGAAAGTACTTATACTTAGTCGTTTGTCAAACCTCATTTAAAGCTCTACCATACCCTCTTTTTTACCTTGCAGACTAGCCATATCGCTTGTCTCGGGTTACACACACACAATTTTTCTGATGCAAGTATGCCACGATGATAATTAAGATCACATAAATACAATCATAACTCATAGCACGTAGAAGAAAAGAGGAGAAATGGGATGAAGGTAAACATTTTTTATTTCAAAAAGGGATCCCCTCGGGCTCTGCAAGATAGAAATAGAGAGAAGTAGGGAGATCGGTGATCAGGTCCCAAACTTGTCAAAGATAAATGTGACTACAACTTAACACCAAATAGCAAAATAAAAATAGTGGTAAGAGGTTCGGTCCTTAAAATTATTTTATGACTTATAGAACACCTATAGAAACCAGGTTCACTTAGGCTTCCTTCTCTCCTCCTATATCAAGTAACTTCAAGAAGCGCTCTATTAAAGGCCCTAACCACTTAACAACCTTAAGGTTCATTTATAAGATTTAACTAATTGATTGATAAAACTAGGGAAATACTACCCTTGGCCAAGACCACGGTTCTGTTAGTCTTGTGCCTGAAAAGTAACCAATTGGATCGAAAAGAATTAATAGTAATTATTTAAGAAGTTAAATAAATACTTGGTGTAGTTTTACTAGGATAATATTTGAAATATCTAACACATATCTAACATATATCTATTATGGTATTTTGGTAACTGACCAAACCTAAAACCCTAGTATGTATAGTTAAGTATGTCCTATACCTAGGGTTAGTTTTTGTGTGTGTAATTTTCAGTTCTCTCTTAAGAAAACCGCACATCACAATGAAAAGGAATGATGAGAAAATGCAAAGTGTTGCATTCTAGTGGATTGTGAATCCTTCTTATATCGGTTCTAGCAAACCATTCTTGTCAATTATTTGGCTCATTGTTGTGCATACCAATAGAGGGTGTTCATCTGTATGGGGATCACCTGTTGGTTCGGTTAAACCTCTTGTGGGAGCAAAAGAAAATTGAGTTCTAAATTAAACTAAAATCAAAGGTACGAGTTATCCCCTTTGAAAATAAGGAAGTGATTAAATAAAGTTTTTTTCCCCTTCTAAAATCCCTAGAATCCCTCAGCAAATTGTATCTCATCTCATGGAAAAAAATTATATTTTTTTATTTTGGACGAAAGATAGACCAAATCTCAAAATTGGACGCGTCGAGGGTGTAAAAATGTGTTTCTCTCTCTTTAGAAATATATTGTACATTAGTTGTCTTTCTGGGCTAAGTTGTGGCCAAGACTTTAGAAAACTGCTCCAAAATCTGTCAGGTTCAGTCTTGGCCAATACTTAGCAAATAGGCTCCAGAATTTGCCTTGGTTTGAGAGTTGAATATTCTTGCATCATTTCTAGGATTTTTTTGCTCCTTTCTTTGAAAACTGCCTCTAGAGCTTGCCATCTTAAAAAAGAAATGAAATAGGCTTTAATTAGCAGTATCAAAATCTAAACTACGGTCAAATAGTTAGAGATTATCGTCAAAATAGAAACACAATTAATCGGTAAATACCGCTCCTCAGAGCAAACACGTCCATGTTTATGGTAGAAAGAGATGTAGTAGACAAAGGAGAGAAAAAATTTGAATTGAAATAGATTTGGAATGTACTTGTTCTTAATTAGAACTGTAATTTCGACCACTTCTGATTATACCAATGATTAGGAAACGATGAAGGTTATGAAAGATCTTAAGCAAGAGATCTTGATGGATGTCGAATCCATCAAAAAAAATTATAAAATACAACTCATTACTAAGAACAAGTTAAATTGTAAATAGCAAGTAAGAGGTTCGATCCACAGGGAGTAATGATTTGGTCTTTGTGTGTGCTTATAGAGACCAGTGGTAACACTTAGGTAAAATTGGGGGGATTTTGTTTAAAACTAAAAACTAAAAAATAAATAAAGCAAGTAAACAATCCAGACCAAGAATGTGATTATTAATTAAGAGACAGATTAAGACAAAATAATCAGATGAGAGAAATTCCTAGTAGAAGCTCAGCAAGCGATGAGACATGATCAGCAATCATTGACACATGGGTATTCATCTTCAATCTACAGAGTTGCTATAGGATCAAGGTACACTTATGAACCTTGCTTCCCTCCTGTATCAAAACCACCTTAGGTACGCTTAGAGGTGATTCCTAACCAACTAGCACCTTGCTGGTTAAAGGGTTTACTAAATTGGCTGATGATCGATTAGGGGAAGACAACTCCAAACCTAGTATCCTTGGTTGTCAATCGGGAATAAATCAGGTTATCCTTTCACACTAGCGGAACTCCGGGCTAGTTCGCGGTAGATCCATCAACGCTAGGTGTCTACTTCGATCCTCTTGGTCCGTAAGTGGCCCAAACGGGTTAGCCGTAACCAAGAGGAATGACTGTTGTGACAATCAACTTAACTCTAGACTGACCAAATCTAAAATCAAAAATAAAACACAATACAATTATTATGAGATTGGTTAAATGCAGATTAGAAGATTAAGAAGAACAACTACGTCTCATGCATACTCATACTCATACTTTAAACGCTTCTACTAGAAATATTTATTTAGCTACTCATACTCATGTTGAAAGAAAACAAAAGATGTATTGAATAGTAAAAATCCTTCGGTTCCAAAGGAGCAAAGTTTGGAATCGGTAATAGAGAAGGAAAATAAGTGCAGACGAGAGCTGCCTTCTCAATAACTTAGGCAGAGTATATATAGTCGCCTCTTCTAATAATATCTCCTAAAAGAAATAAAAATAAGATAAATGCTAATTAAACTCTTAATTGTATCTAATCACTCGTTCTCTCCGAATAGAAGTCTAAAATGCCGAGATAAATAAAGAAGGGCGCCATTCTAACTCTTCTGCGGGTAGAATCAACAATCGTAATCTTTGTAGAACTCTTCTGCAAGTATCGCTTGGTAAGGCTGAATTCCTCTACCAGCCCAGATGGCTCCTCTTGGCCAAGAGAGTGGTCAAGAAAGGTGTTTGCTCCATTCTGCCTAGAAATGACTCTTTTTTGCTTATTTTTCTCCATTTGCTCTTTAGGACTATTTGCTGCAAAAAGCATGGAAACCATACTGAAATCAATAGAATTACCATTCAAGATGCATGAAAATAGGTGGTAAAACTACCACAAATTAAAGTCAATCAGATCTACACAAAGCAACTTGAAAGAATAAGAAGCTTGTTCTTAAAAAAGTGAGAGGAAAATTGAATAGTCTTAAAGCCTCCAAGGATTGGTTAACCGGGGAAATGGGAACTATATTTATAGTAATCAAAAGGGTTTAATTTAGGAATTAATGAAAAATGAAGTGATGGTATAGGAGAATTTTTAATGATTATTTCCTCATATTTAAAATAAGATTCTTGAGTGTTCTAGAAGGTTTTTTTAGTGTTAATCAAGTTTTAGGAGTTTAATCAAATTTTTTTGTAGAGTGCAAGGCAAGTTTCTGGAATTTTTTTGCACCATTATGATCTCATGTTGACGTCACCAGTCAACAATTAACTTTTTTCAAGCGGTTGACTTTGATAGATTCACGCGTTTACTTTTCTAGATGTGTGCACAAATTTTGATTTAGTCATAACTTTATCATTCGGACTCCAATTTGATCCCAATTTGTTCGTATGCACTCCTAATTGAATGAAATTTAATCTTATGTAAATTAATCCTCCAAATGATCTCACGAATTATCATGGAAGGTTCTTTTGTTAGCCTTTTCATTTAAGTCCTTAAAGTTTCACTATGAAAAAGGGTTGTTGAGATTTATACTTAATGCGAGGTCAAAACTACGATTTGGTCAAGAAAAATAATTTATTATTTGGATGGTAAAAATAGGGTGTTCACACTAAACATAAGTGCTTTCTTCAATAGCTAGCTGATCGTCTAAGTGGGTAGGTACTTAAGTAGAACTGATATTTTTTTCAATGCTCTAGGGACTCTGATTGAACTCATTTTGTGACTATTTTTACTATCTATTTTCATGCACTTTAGATAGTGATGCTACTGATTAGAGTTGAATTTCTCTACATTTTACAGAAAATGATCTTGGAGCAATAAAGATGAAAAAGGGGCAGAAAAGAGCGAAAACTAGACAAAGCTGCGCAAAAACTTTTCTTGGTCAGTGTCTTAGCCTAGAAGATCTTTTTTGGCCACCTCAAGGCAAATAATCCCATCTTCCGTGCGCTACTTAAAGACAGAGATTCTAGAAGACTCGTGCGTTGGACCAACTGGATTGTCTCTAGGAGTGTTAGAGCTTCGACTTTCTCTCAACCTCAAGTGTTAGAATTTTAATCAGAGAGAGAGAGAAGTGGTTAAAATACAATTAGTAATTAATTTTTATTTTTAATTCTTTTTCCTTAGAGATAATTCCAGGGAGGAAACTATATAAGTTTCCATATGGCTGCAAAGAGGATCTCTCTTCTTCTCTTTTGTTTTTAAGTCTTTTTGGTTTTAAACTTGTTTGCTCCCATCGTTTCTTTTTGTTTTCTTCAATCATAAGCATGCCTAGCTAAACTTCATATTTCCTAGTAGACTAAGGCATGATTCTGAGTTTGCATGAGATTTAATCGTTCTTAATTAATTTTTATATATGAATTTAATTGATCTCCAATATACTTGTATTGCACTTCTTTTTTATTTTAGATTTAGCCAATCTAGGGTTGAACTGATTTTAGCAACTGTCATTCTTTTTTGCTACGACAACCCATTCTTGGGCCACTTATGGGCCAAAGAGATCGAAGTAGACATCTAGCCTTGAGAAGCTAGTGAGAAAGATTAATTTGATTTATACCTGGTTGACAATCAAGGATCCTAGTCAACAATCAATCAATTTTAATAAACTCTTTAACCAGCAAGGTGCTAGTTGATTAGGAATCATCTCTAAGCGTACTTGAGGTAGTTTTGATACATGAGGGAAGTAGGGATTCTAAGCGTATCTGAGTCCTATAGCAAGTCTGTAGATTAAAGATGAATACCCTTGCATCAATGATTGCTACTCAAGAATCATGTCTTGTTAAGTTTCTATTGGGGTTGTTTTTACTCTTGAACACACTCTTCGATTGAATTTACTATCTTTTTATTACTTTTATTTTCTTAGTTTTAAACAAAAACCCTCTAATTTTACGTAAGTGTTACAATTGGTCTTTTCCAACATTTACAAAATCATATCCTTGTTCTTGGTGGACAAACCTCTTACTGTTATTTACAATTAATTTTGTGTCTAGTAGAAGTTGTATTTCTTTATTTATTTTTGATGAGTCGACACCCATCAGACTAATTCTGATAACATTCCTTGATTGATAGTTTGGGTTTAGTAAGAATGAGTTGAGTAGTCTAATTTAGTTCAGGGATGAATTTGTGTGCTCTGAACTTGAAATGATAATGATAGAATTTCTGGAACACTTGAATAGTCTTTCTCACCTGAGTTGGGCTCAATCGCTAATCCACTTCAAGGTCAAGTACTCCTAATGTGGTGATTCCATTTTTAGTATAAAAAGGTAAGTAGGTCAATACTCAAAGTTGAGTGATATCTCTTTAGTTATTGACATGAAACTTGTCTCGATGAGCTATCTACGCGAGGCAGACCCTTAAGTCTTGCACGTCACATGTCATGCATCATTTGTATCAGTTGATTAATATCATGACCCACTAATTCATTCATACTAACGAAGCATGATTGATATTTGCATTTGTTTGCATTCACCTTAATATAGAATATTTGCATGTTCCAACCTTTATCGTGAAGCCTATACTTTAAATAATGTTATTATTTGCTTTTTAAATGAGTTTAATACTATCATTAGAAAACCTTCACATAATTTTAAGGAATCTTAGCATGATTTTCTCAAAAAATGATAAACTTAAATATTGTTGTTCACTGATTAAGGGTTAACCCCGAAATTAATCTTCTTTGTTGAGTTGTTGCCTTCTCTTTCCCTACGAAATGATATTATTTGAAGTAGAAATAATGTGTTCTTGTCATGATTAATTTTGGTGTTGACAATTAATTTATAAAAAGTTGTTTCGTTTGATCGAATCTTTCATTAATTTGTTTTTTATCAAATTGATTTCAAAATTGATTTATTCTCTAAACTTAGTTTCCACAAAATTCTTCACGTTAATCGTCTAAATTGACTACGTCTTCAATGTCATAAGATTAGATGCTGTTTTGAGCAATCTTTGCAAAACCATTTCTTTGAGTCAATCTTTGTTTATTCATGTGTTCTCTGGTGAGTCATTCCATTTTTTATTTTGATTTTCTTATTTGATTGTTCTTGTCTACCTTGTTCCATCTTTTCATTCCAATTTGTTTTGGTGTCTTTTCCTCTCAACTAGTAAAATTTCGGTGTTATCTTGTGTTCATTATTTTCTCTAGTCTTTTTAGAAAACAATTTGATGAAAATCATGAAAAGGATAATTCAATATAACACTATGTTACACCTAAACTAGTAGGGTGTCTAACACTTACCCTGTTTGTTAGAATCTCTAAATCTATGGTGTTTGTTTTGTGTAAATATTACCTTCGAGCATAAGAGTCAAATTAGTTGTGTTTTATTAAAAATTGGCGTTAAACGTACTCTTCCTTAAAACGTGATTAACAACGATTTTTTTATTTTCTTTCACTAATAAAGTTTGCGACACCATATTTTTTGCACTCGATGTGCATTGTGAATAAGAGGCTAAACCAAGATTGTAACAACTAAACGGGTCTTAAAACCAATGAATCGAGTGATTCAAAATCTTATTATCCAACCAAAGTCAGACCACGGTTAGGATTTTGAAAAAGTACAGAGTTTGGCTAAAGGAATACAAGCGTAATGCACAAAGCCGGGAAATACAATAGTCATCAAAGTCGCCTCCTTTTTCTTTTATAGGCATCAAAGCCACTTGGAGGCAAATTTCTATATATTTATATTCATAATATTTATCAAACATTTACAGCAAAAACATATAAAGTAATTGTTTAACTAATTCGTAGAATAGGTTTAATTCATGATATTATAATGATAATTAATACTAATATAACTAATTTTACTATTAAAAATAGTAATTACACCCAAATAAGATTATAGTTCAACTAGTTAGTATATTATTTTTATGATGTAGGTTACGGTTCAATTCGTCATATTGTAATGATAATTAATAATATAAGCGTTCTTCCTTTTTAAATAAAAAGAAAAAGTATCACAAATATCTTGCATAGGTAACAGGCCCATTATTTTTTAAGTGAAGTGACAGGCCGAAATCCATAAAACATATCGTCTGGATAGAATGTTACTTACAAGAACTCTCTACGTACAAAGCCCGTTATTCACTAAAACAAACATATCGTTAATTCCACCTTAATTAGCGTTCCTTCTTTGCTTATAAAGAAAAGGATTAACGTGGCTTCCTTTTAAGTTGTTGATGAATAATTGCAATAAATACTTATCTTCATAGAAATTAAACTAATGAATAATTGTAATAAGAAGCTATTAGTTAGAAAAAGATTTGAAGGGAAAACTATTCATCAGCTTCTAACGTTTGGAAGTGTATATGAATTATTGGATCCTAAACCATGATAAAAAAGGATTACTGGTAAAATGAAATATTCAATAAGGTTTTTTTTTTATTATTATTTGGAAGTGGAAGAGGAAGAGCAAAAAAATCACGAACCTCAGATTCATATTGCGCAATTCATCATAGCCATGATTTTGATATCAAGCTGACAAACTACAACCTCTTATAAAAAATCACAAACCCTAGATATTACTTTTGTGTTTGTTTCAATTACAAGTTGAGAAAAAAAAGAGAGACAAAATAGGCAAGACGATAAAGTGGATCTTTTAAATGATATGACAACAATTTTAATAAGTGTTTATTTTATATATATATAAACGCTTAATGTCTTACAAACGAGTGTGATAGGACCTCATACAGTTTTTGATCACTAGTTAAGAAGGAAATCACAACCGGAATCTTATTGTATGTCTTGAACGAAAGCGCATAAAAACATCCTTGAATCACGCTGCATATCACAGCAACCTTAGACCCAACGTTCTTGACAATGCAATTGAGAATCCATGTACTCCGCTGTTTATCGAGTATTTATTTTGATTGGCTTAATCCATCATCCTACATGGTGGATTAAGTCTTCCAAAGAATTTCCTATCGCGAATTTCTGTATACACCCGTAGAGCACATGAGCAGATTGGCAGGTGGCTGTTGGGTTAATGGGCCAGGAGAGGAAAATAAAGTAGATGGTCCGGTGCTTTTGAGTCCGTGGCGCAGAGATGCACAAGTAACTTGGGCCTTTAAGGCTAAATTTGACCCTAGATTCAAGAGGATCACCTAGGCCCATGAGTATTTTTTTAATAGGCTTCCAAATTTATTTGCTGAGAAACTTGTAATTTTGAGATCTTTTTCCAGTGACATTTTTTTTTCAATCATCCCAACACCTATAACTAAGGTAGCGTTTGGTTGGCGGAATCATACTTTCCCCCTTGGAATCACTCTCCCAGGAGAGTGATACCCGGGAGAGTGATTGAGGGGAATATTAGTTTTTTGTGTTTAGTTAGGATTTAAGATTCCCGGGAAAGTAACATTATTGTGTTTGTTTTGTACTTGGGAATCCTCAAGGAAAGTAA